>JARBJD010000308.1:0-86674 GCA_033064195.1 Blattamonas nauphoetae
TGGCTTATCCTGCCAGGCCTTTTGGCCGAACAGGCTAGCCTAGTACCTTTTATGGCCCCAGTCCGTACTAGGTTCACAGCAGGACTTGAATGCGTGAGGACAACACCGAAACTCTTAGTTTTCAGTACCTTTCCTTTCTTAACTTGATTACTTTTCATTTTATCAAACTTTTCAACAATATCAAGCATCATTTATTCCTCTTGTCATTTCTTCTCTTGTAGGTTGCCTCCCACAGCCCTCCTCCTCCCTCCTCAACCATACACACAGCTCCTCCTTCCCTCCTCAACCATGCACAGCCCTCCTCCCTCCTCCTCAACCAAACACACAGCTCCTCCTCCCTCATCAACCATGCACACAGCTCCTCCTTCCTCCTCAACCACCGAGTCCTCCCCTGTAGCTCACCCTCCAATCACCTCTGCTTGCCTCCCTCGTCTTCCACTCTCACCTCAGCTTGCCTCCCTCGTCCTCCCTCCCTCACCTCTCTGCTTCTGCCTCCCTCGTCCTCCACTCACCTGCTTGCCTCCCTTGTCCCTCCTCTCTTCTCAGCTTGCCTCCTCGTCCTCCACTCACCTCTGCTTGCTTCTGCTTGCCTCCTCGTCCTCCACTCACCTCTGCTTGCCTCCCTGGTCCTCCTCTCACCTCTGCTTCTGCCTCCCTCGTCCTCCACTCACCTCTGCTTGCCTCCCTTGTCCTCCTCTCTCAGCTTCTTCTTCTGCCTCCCTCGTCCTCCACTCACCTCTGCTTGTTTCTGCTTGCCTTCCTCGTCCCTCCAATCACCTCTGCTTGCCTCCCTCGTCCTCCACCTCCCTCAGCTTGCCTCCCCTCGTCCCTCCTCCTCTCTCACCTCTGCTTTGCCTCTGCTTGCCTTCCTCGTCCTCCTCTCACCTCTGCTTGCCTCCCTCGTCCTCCACTCCTCACCTCTGCTTCTGCTCTCTGCTTGCCTTCCTTGTTCTCCACTCTCACGTCTGCTTCTGCCTCCCTCGTCCTCCCTTCTCACCTCTGCTCGCCTCCCTCGTCCTCCTCCTCACCTCTGCTTGCCTCCCTGTCCTCCACCACCTCCTGCTTGCCTCTGCTTGCCTCTCCTCGTCCTCCTCCTCACCTCTGCTCGCCTCCCTCGTCCTCCCTCTTCTCTGCTTGCCTCCCTCGTCCTCCACTCACCTCTGCTTGCCTTCCTCGTCCTCCTCCTCTCACCTCTGCTTGCCTCCCTAGTCCTCCACTCACCTCTGCTTGCCTCTGCTTGCCTTCCTCGTCCTCCACCTCCTCTGCTTGCCTCCCTCGTCCTCCCTCCTCACCTCTGCTTGCCTCCCTCGTCTCCACTCACCTCTGCTTGCCTCCCTCGTCCTCCACTCACCTCTGCTTGCCTCCCTCGTCCTCCACCTCCCTCAGCTTGCCTCCCTCGTCTCCACTCACCTCTGCTTGCCTCCCCCGTCCTCCTCTCACCTCTGCTTGCCTCCCTCGTCCTCCACTCACCTCTATCTGCCTCTGCTCGTCCTCCTCTCACCTCTGCTTGCCCTGCCTCGTCCTCCACTCACCTCCCTCCGATAGACCCCCTTTTCCTTCTGCGACATCCAAACTCCCTCCTCGGCCTCCGCCTCCCTCCACTCTTTCTCCTCATCAACACTTTCCATCTTAGTTGTGTCTTCCATGCATTTTGTTGTTTTCAACTCACAATTATCACTTCTTTCGAAAACCAACCAAAGCAGTATCACTTGTTTGAACGACTGCACCACTAGAAGTGAATAAAAGTGAATTCATTCATCCAAGCTTCAATGTCATGAAGAGGGGAGAACAGAGGAGAGAGAGAATGAGAGAAGAGGTTGTATGGTGGTGAAGGAGACATTCACCCAGTACACCACATCCAGTGCAGTGAGGAAGATGGTTGAAAGTACAAAGTCCACCAAATGACGATCAACCCATATTGTTTTGAAATCCACATCCAATTTGTCTACTGGTATGAATAGATCGAAAACACATGCAATCAGTTCATTGAGGTGAGAAAGAGCTATGTGAGATTTAACAGCAAATTTGAAAAGAATGCGGAGAGGAGGTTTTGAAGGGTGATCTCGAACTTTTCTATGATGTCAAAAAATAATGACCCATTTTGCTTTGATCGCGTTCGATTGAGCTCTTTTTGATCAGGTCATTTTTTCACATTTATTTCTTCATAACGTTTCAGAAATCAAAGAGGTGGTGGTAAACGACATAAAAAATCGGATTTGTGAGAGAAATGCGAATTGAAAACATCTATCATCCAAAAAGCCTTGAAAAGCCTCTCTTGTCCATCTCGCTTCAAACATTGAGAATCTCTATGAAATTTCTTGTGTGTATCGGAATGGCGTATTTGTGACATGGATGTGAAGGAACGACACGATTAATGGTTTGCTACAGAGGAGGGAGGCAGATCAGAAAAAGCGAGTTCACTGTGAGAAGAGAAGAACGGGATCACCAGATCTGAATGAGACACCTGTTGGAAAAGAGTTGAAAAAACTCGAAATCACACTAAAACATTGAGATGTCAAGTGTTGTAGTTGGATCTGAGTTGTTGGAAAGAATGACCTGGAAAGTGAAGATGAGAATATATATACTGTTCAAACGATGGGTGTCAGCTTCAAATGATGTGTAAGAACGAGGTACTTGTACAATTTTGGGGAATGTGCAAGTTTGAGCGAAGAAGGATAGCTGAAAGAAGAAATCAGAAGAAAAGATGGGATGAAGACTCAGAAAAACTGAAAACACCTTAATCATGTCGAAGGAAGGAGAATATGGCGCTCTGGAAATTACATAGAGTTTCTGTTCGTGTGGCAGAAGAAAATACGCGGGTAACAATTCATTAAGAATCACCCATTTGGGAGAAAATTTTGAAAACTTGGCAGCGTACCCACGCTCTTAATGGAGATGTATACCACATTTTTTATCTTTTCAGAATGAAGAGGACTCTGACTGCATAAATCAAAAAATTTTTGTGTTTCGGGATAGATTAAAAACAGTTGAAACAACGATCTAAGCAGTAAAACTGAAATTTGTATCATGTCAACATCTTATTTTTCGTTTTAAGTTTATTTTAATTAATTGCTAGACGAAAAAATCCTAAAGAGTGAGAAAACGAGAGACAAACAAAATTGACTGGTTTCTTGATGCTATCAACAAAATCATAAAATGAACCGTCGAATCATGTTCATTCACGACACCTCCTCGACTATGCAAAGTTTGAAAAGTGGTACGGAGGCTGGTTTCTGCAAGTTTTCAAAAATTTCTCCCATTTTCGATTTTCTCGAGATGACGGAGAAAATGATTTGGCAAGAACAACACTGAGAATGAGAGGAGCAAAATGAGTTCGAGAAAAGGAAAAAGGGAAAGGAAGCGATGAAAAGAGTTCCAGATGAGAAGAAGAGACAAGAAGAGACTGGAGAGATACAGACGAAAGAAGGAAGGGGCAGAGAGGGTTGAGAGAGAAGTGAGAGAAGCAGCTGAGACACAAAAGGAAGGTGTGCTCACAGGGTAAATTGGACGGATGGACAGCCTGAACACAAGCCATTCAAACGTATGTCTGCTCTCCTCTGTATTTCGAAAATCTCAATCCTTCATCACTATCTCCTTTCTCTTTCCATCCCTTCATCTCTCTTGTCTCGATCTTCTCAGCATTGACGATGTCTTGCGAGATTCATTCCTCAAATCCGACTCTGGTGCTCTTCTCTGACTCTTTGGAAATCGAAGTCTGTATCTTCACTTCATTGCTTCATCTCTCCTTCTTCTATCGTTCTTCCACCATTCCTTTCATTCATTCTTCATCCTTTAACGTCCTCAGCACGTTCATCGTCTAGGGTTCACATCTTTTCAAAACTCCATCATTACCCTTCTCTCTCACTCTACGACATTGTCAAACAGTCATTTCTTGTATGTATTCCTTTTGAACCCATTTCGCTTCTCCCAACAGCGAAACATCACTCTGATCTAATGATCCACAATGGATGTCTCAAACAAGGTGTTGAAATCTGGCCAAAATAACAAAACATCACAATCATCCTCAAAAATAAAAGAAAACAATCAACTATTGGATGAATTCAGTCGAAGAGAAGAAGGATCCAGACACCAGATCAAAGCCAGATAATAACGGCAAATAGAAGTAACCAAAGCGGAAAGATCGAAAGAAGAGAAAGAATCAGATGGAGTTCAAACAGAGGACATGTTCGAAAGAGTGTTTGTGTGTGACACAAGCCAGGACACACTCCACCGAAAAGAACGTTTGCTCTCTTCTCATTTTGATGCACTTTTCTCCTCCCCTCTTCTCTTCGCTCTCCCTACCATCAATAATGTCTCACTTTTCCTCTCTCATCAGCAAAGATGGTACACTCACGAGTGGTCCGATCGACATTGCCAACGTGAGTTCGGTTCGATGGATATCTGGAAATCGAAGGGTGCCGCTCGTATCATCATTTGTTCGTTGTATCTTCAATTCGATTCTTCCTTTTTCTATTCTGTTTCCATCCTTCTCATATTCTCATCTTTTCTTCTCCTCGTCCTCTCTTCCTTCACCCTCCTTTGCTATCTCGCAACGCTCTCCTTCATCATTTAGATCCATTTCTTGCTGTATTCACTCACTCCATCGATGTCCCAAGACACCATGCTCATGTATTAGTCTCATCGTCTGAATTCGAATCTCACAAGTCTCACCTCTCCAAACAGCAAAGAGTGGATCTATGACTGCCTCCTTCTCACTATGTATGTTCTCAGTTTACTTCATTTTTGTTTGTTTTGTCTCGTATTTGTTCAGATCTGTCTATTCGATGGGAGCGTGCCTGACAGGTCGTATTCACAACCAGACTGATTCATTGAAACCTACAGTCACTCCAGTGAAGTTGAATGTCGGAAATCAGCTGCAAGGATCAACTTCACATGTTCTGATGCCCGATCCTTCACCATCGCCACTCAATTCCCCACCAATTCATCACTCGTAGGAAATACACCGACAGAAAGACACCCACACCCAATATCGAAATTAAATGTTCACTTCTCTCCCAAAAGTAGCTCGTATGACCCCAAACGTCCACAAATCTCCACTCGATTCATCAACACGCACTTCGTCCAAATCAGCCTCTCATTACAGATCAAGTCCTGCAAAAGTATCCAAAAGCAAAGACGATACATTAGTCGCACTGCCATCCGAATTCAATCATGTTCCAGCTCGGATCATCTCCAACTTCAACAAGCCTCTCTCCCTCGACTGAATAAACCGTGAACCTTGCCCATGTTCGGTCTTCCTTCCTCTCCCAATGGATCATTGAGTGTGCCTCGTTCTTCTTCCTCATCAAACTCCTCTAGTACTTGCACTACCATCTCGTGATTTTGCACCCGTGTCTCTCCCCGCCGTC
The DNA here is from genome assembly GCA_033064195.1 of Blattamonas nauphoetae. NCBI lineage: Eukaryota > Preaxostyla > Oxymonadida > Blattamonas > Blattamonas nauphoetae. The sequence continues at coordinate 5,370 of JARBJD010000308.1, forward strand.
TCTCTCCAAATTCACACTCTTCAACACACATCCAGCGCGATGAAAGAAATACTACAACTCTAACTTTGCGAATGAGGATTGGAAACCAAGCAGAATCTCAAAGCCAAATCGCTTTCCAATTCCCCACACTAACGCTGCCCCACCGTCGCTCGACACGGATTGGGACAGGCCTCACTCACCTCCGACGAACTTCGCGGCACATCTGAGGGAGATCACCCGAACAACAAAAGAGGGGTGTACGCAGGTGTCGATGAAAAGTGTTAGAAGGAGAGGGAGGAAGAGGTCCAATGAGTCGGGAGGATGCGTAGATGCAGAGAACAGACAACATGGACGATCAGAGTAAAATAGCCAAGTCGGATGCTGAGATACGATCTCCAGTGTTGACTGCTCTGATCCTCTAATATAGGATTGTTCTGATCTAAAATTCATCATTTTCAATTGAATGTCGTTCCAGTTTTTCCACTTCATGATCTAGGTGATAAAAGAATTGTATTTCTACGAATCATGACATTGATCAGACCAACACAGTTTTCTTCCACTTGATCGAATCTCATTCACCTTTTCCGCTTCTGATTCATCCGAAATGAACGTAAAACTGAACTTTGTATTGAAAAATTAATGCTAAACATCGTATCACATCATCTACATGCCGTTTTGAACAGAACCCTCTCATCGTCTGATTAGCAAAAGCCCGTGTCCTATGATAGGACACGGGCTTTTGAGGAGGACATGACTCATGGTAAGTCGTCACCACAACGACAATGAAGATGCTAGATTCTCTTTTCGACGTGTTCACCACAGGTCCGACTTGCCCTCGTCCAAGCTGATCTGATCCCTCAAATCATCATCAATCTCAATCCACAGTCTCTTTCCTTCGTCGAAGCAGTCGATATCCACATCAATGTCATGCAAATCCTCACCAATTCTGTCTGGCTCTCAACTCCGTCTAGTCTTGCAGAACTCGGGATTGAAGATGGCACTGAACAACAAGATGTTCACGAGGCGGTTTTGCAGCAAGTTGTTGTCCCTTCGGAGAAGTATATTCTCCATTTGTGCGTGAACCGCTATTCGATCATCGATGGTGAGCTGTCAATGGAATTCATGGAACTCCTCACCAGACTCCTCGAAATATGTCCATATTATCAACAAACAATGGATTTTGTTCTGAATATGTCAGTCTTTCTCACGATCCCAAGTTGTCTCACAATCATCGAATGTACAACCTCTATCTGCAATTTTCTGGATGGAATGAACGATATCCAGCGGGAATGGAACAGAAGAAGGGAAAAGGTGCGAGAGATGGGGAAGAAAGTTCGTCGAATGTTGAGAATGGAGGGAATCGAAGATGTGACTGAGGAAAAGCTGCGAAACGACAATTCCCTCTACGGAGGAGTAATTGTTGCCGACTTGATTGATTGGAACAACCTGCTGGGCATGAACTTCCCACAATGGCCGTCGAAACAGACAAGAACCAGCGACTCACTCGAACCATTTCTGAGTTCTTTTGGACAATTCTATTTCTTCACTTTGCGATTGTGACAGCCTCCATCTTCACCGCGTCATCTCATTTCTCCAATCTTGATTCTGCCTTTTTTGTATTTTTGCTTTTGGTCCTGTTTGCCATTTCATGTTCAGGGCTTCCAGTCCCTTCAGCCCATCACAAAACTAGGGCTCCACTTCATTGAGATTAGGACGTGACCGGTGAAGTGTTTTTATTAATGGGTAGGCCTGATCAAATATGTTAAACGACAGTGATTCACCACCGACAAACGTCTCCATACATCATCCAATCACATTGGATGACCTGGACTCGCGTATAGAAGCAGTACTCACTTCACTCATGGAGAACAGCCAAGTCGCCACCTCCAACAGCCATTGGCCTACCAAGCGGTCAAAAGTCAGTAAACGCAGAAATCAAGTAGCATCCCGCAGAGCTCGCACCACACGCTCTCCAAGCAGCTCTTCACACTCAGAAAGTCCTATACGGAAACAAAAGAGGATTAAAAGTCACAACTCGAAGTCGAAGGACAGAAAGAAGGACAAAAAGAGGCTTTCGCGGAAACAAAAGCACAAATCCTCCCACAAACACCATTCTTCGAAAACCCGTTCACTCGATAGACATACATCTCAATCCTCTTTACATCGCAGCAATCATCGGGATGAACGGAAAACACTTCAACCTGACAGCTCCGACGGTGATGATTCATCATCACCCGACAAAATCTCAGCACTGTTCAAAAGAATTAAAACAAAAGGTCCAACCTTCTCGGATACATGGTTGGATAGCGTTTTGTCTCCCCGGCGGAAAGACCGCTTGATTTCAAAATCAGTGAGTACCCAGCTTCATATAGGAATCCCAACTGATATTGCTTCCGGCCTTAACGATGGAACCGACACAGACAACCTACGGAACAAGGCGCTGGTAGGAGCTGTACAATCCTCACACGCAGCCATCGCCCAGTTAGTTCAGCTTTATTTTGCGATAGAAAATTCTGACTCGTCAAGCCCTTTCCTCGAGACCATAGTTGATTCCATCGTCTTATGTCTAGACGCAGCGACTAGGGCCAATCACTCCAGATACTTTGTGGATGAGGCCGCGGCAATTGCTCTAGCGGGGAGCTTAATATCAAGCTCCCGTTCGTTCCAAAACCGGCTACCGCTCCTCATAGCTTCTCACAAACACAAACATCCCACACCCCAACGCATCCCTTAAATAACACCTCTATCAGGCAACCCCCTCTTCTTACTCATCCTGCTCCCCAGCCTGGTGTTTTTCAGAGCGGGGGGATCGGAGCACCCCCCGCCCAAACCCAAGCTCCGAAGCAGTACAGGAACCAGAGAGGTCGCCCATACCGACGTCCATAGACTTCTCTACTGCACTCCGAAAGAACAGCTCGGCATGGAAGATAATAGGTGGATGGGAGAGGGTGGAATCAGGGGTAGTGTGGGAATGGAGGGACATCGATTCAAAACAAGACTAGCACATCGCAGACAATCGAAACCCTTCACGGGTTCCTTGGATCAGATGATGGCATACAGAGGGATATTGGAGGAGGAAATTCAGAATGGGATCGTGGGCCGCATCCCAGACAGGGCAGCACGACTAGTAATGCACACCTTCCTCGTCCCGAAGAAGGACGGATCTTGGAGGAAGGTACTGGATGCGACTCCACTCAACCAAGAAATCATTTCACATCACTTCAAAATGGAAACCATCCAATCGGCTTTCCCTTCATTTCAACGAACAGTCACTTCACTTCAATCGATATTCAGAGTGCCTTCTCACACATACATGTGCCACAGCATCTACAGCCTTTCCTCTGCTTCAGGTTCAACAGACAGACATATGCATATCGAACAATGCCGTTCGGCATTTCAGTGGCACCTCGTCATTTCACCAAAACTCTCAAGCCCGCGATCAAGGCACTCCGAACACAGCTAGGAATCCCTATCCTTTTCTACATCGACGATATCCTCCTCATTTCACCCTCGTTCGAGGATGCTGTCCGGAATACGAAGACAGCAATGGGATTCCTGACAAATCTTGGATTCATCCTTTCAAAGAACAAGTGCCAGCTTATTCCGTCACAGTCAATCCAATTCCTGGGATGGAAGATCTCGGCTCCAACACTTTCGGTAACAATCCCACAGTCGAGGAGGCACTCACTCCTCAAATCCCTTCGACATTGCATCTCGCTTGCCCTGTCTCGCTCGAGAGTGCGAACCCGCGACCTGGCATCTCTCATCGGAAAATTGTCATTTCTCAGAACATCGATTCCTTCAGCGAGCCTCTACCTCTCAGCCCTCAACAGAATGAAGGAGGCTGCCATATCCAAGTTCGGATGGGAGTCCTCCCTCATGCTCAACCCATCGATCCTGGGGGAGTTAACATTTTGGAGGCAGTCCGTCTTGGCAAATCGTCCAACATCCTTCGACACAACACTCCCACAAGCGACTCTAACTACCGATGCGGGTCCAGTGGGATGGGGGGCGACCTTTCACTGGAATGGAGGGACGAGGAATCTGCACGGAAGTTGGACAACAGAACAGACTACGATGACCAGCAACTGGAAGGAGACGGCGGCGGTCCTGTGCGCAATTACCAGTCTGGCGAAGCTTATCACGTCACACTCGATCACCTCCCTCCTCCTTCAAACGGACAACACTCCGACACTCTTCAACATCAAGCATCAGAGGGCATGTCCAACCCTACTTCAAATCACTCGAAAAGTGATCACAGCACTTCGCTCACTTCAGCTCAGCCATATTCAGATTCAACACATTCCAGGCTCGCAGAACACGATTGCAGACTCCCTCTCTCGCCTATCGCGGACGGGAGAGTATCACCTCCTCCCAGCAGCCCTCGAACAAATACGAATACGATGGAACTTCGTTCCAGAGATCGACTTTTTTGCGTCAAGCAGAAACAAGCAATGCGACGTTTTCTGGACGTTGACAGACGATGCTCTGAGTCGAGGATGGTCTACGATGACGATGAAGATTCTTTTACATCCTCCGATTATTCTACTGTCGAAAGTGATGAAGAAGTTGATGACGGAAGAAGTGGAGCAAGCTGTTTTGATAACTCCAGAGTGGAACGGGCAGGTGTGGACGACAGCACTCAACAAGATGGAACTGGACCACTTCATTCTCGGCGATTACGAGGAGGTGATGGCGCAGGACTCCTCCCACACCGGAACGTCACTCCCACCAGGGAGAGCAAGAGCAAGTTTACTGGGAAGGAGAACGAACTTGGTCTCAACTGCTACCATCTCCTCGCGTCGACTGCAGGCCTCGACCCTGGAATTGAAGACGTCTTCGAAAACCAGTACAAGGCAAAGGGTCCATGGATGAGAGCATGGAAACACTTCGCACTGTTCTGTGCCAAGCGCCACTTTACCGAGCATCATGTCATTTCATCTCCAAAAATTGAACTTGTTCTGTGCTCCTTCCTCCTCGAACTACGCGACAGCTTTCCTTCGGAGTCCACATTCCCAGATGATGCTGTTGTCAAAGTTGCCAGATCACTGATTCCATTTCATCAGTCATTGAGAAGCACAGACTCTTTACTCAACCACTTCAAACGCATTCTTAACAAACAAAACCCTCTCAAAACAACGAAGAGGAAGTATTCGTTTATCTGGAGTATCAACCTCCTTCTCGGCTGGGCGAAGAAGTCATTTCACAACCATCTCACAATCGTTAACCTCCAAAAACGAGCCGCTGCTCTCACCCTCGCCTACTCCTGTCTTCGTCGAGAAGAACTAGTCACAATGAACTGGGAGGAAGTAGAATGGTTCGAGAAGACTTCATTCAACCCGACAGCCTTCGTCACCCTTTCGGTAGTATCCAAGCAGCAGCAAGACAAAAGAACTTTACGCATCCTGCACGACGAAGGTGAAGAATCCTTTTCTCCATTTCACGCCCTTCGTCTCTATCAAACCGCACTCGAGGCATGGAAAATCGAACACGCTCATCTCCCACACCTCGATGACAACGCTTGCTGGATTAGCTTCACGTCAGGTCGACGTCTCCGCTCATCCCACGTCGCAAACCTTTTGTCTGGCGTCCTACTCCAACTGGAGCTCCCTCCACACTTCAAACCTTACTCAATCAAGCACGCTTCAGTAAGCTACCTCGCCTCTCAGCGGAAAATCAAGAAATCAGCCATTCGAACGTTTGTCGGCTGGTCACCCGATTCACGTGTCATACAACTCCACTACTCACTGCCTATTCAGATCGGGCGAAACGCCCAGGACTTGGCCTCCGCCTGGTGGCAGCAGCTCAACGCTGATTCACGGCCTTAATTCTGACTGTAAATTACTCTTTCGACACACCTCACGGCATGTTCCTTTCGCATTCTCGCTTTTTCAGGTCTTTTGAAATCTCAATGAAGTGGAGCCCTGGTTTTGTGATGGGCTGAAGGGACTGGAAGCCCTTCTCAAAAACCAGCGCTCCACTTCATCACTTCATCTGCCACGCCGTCGCCCATCACGTCGAGGAGTTGCCGAATCCAGTCCGTCGAGTAGTTGCCATGCCCCGTTCGTCGAGTAGTTGTCATGTCCCAATTGTCTAGGAGTTGCCATGACCCGTTCGTCGAGAAGTTGCCATGTCCCAATTGTCAAGTAGTTGCCAAGTCCCGCGTCCGGGGGGTTTCTTCTCTATTCGAGTTTCTTCCTCCCTTGCTCCCTTCAAGGTTGATAAACCCAGAACCACTCGTTGTGCCTTCGTGTCACGAGTGGGACTATGTAGGCAATCACTTCATTCACGTCATTTGCAGGCCTACCCATTAATAAAAACACTTCACCGGTCACGTCCTAATCTCAATGAAGTGGAGCGCTGGTTTTTGAGAAGATTCATCTGTCATCTTCAAATCGAAATCTCACCTTATAATTGTTCCTTTTCTCGTTTTTGCACGCAGACAGACCAAGCCCACAGTTTATGTGCTCATGAAGGCATTGATGGGCGAATGTGATTGTCCACTCACTTTTTCCAGTTTTTCCATCTTCACACTTGAAACATCTTGTTTTTTCTTCATTGAATCTAATTGTGCAATTTAGTTAAATCATTTTCCGGGACTTATTCTCGACATAACATCGAAGACTTTTCGAAGTAAGTGTAAAACTATCATTATGGTGTGATCCATTTTCTCTATTCATTTCTCATCAATGATGCAAGAACTTCTTGTCTCGTTCGATTCTGTATCACAGTTCCCTCGAGAAGAGCTTGTTGTCTGTGACGAACACGCAGAACGAATTTCTCATTCTCGAAAACAAATCAGCATCAATTCTCTCATATTTCCATTGGTTGGTGCCAACGACATGGAACACAAACACACTCCCAACCAAGCTGACCACACTTCTCAGATGGTGGAAGCGGAGACTTGGGAAGACCAAGAGTCTCTCGACGAAGAAGACGCCTTCCGCGTGCGATCTCGTTCCTCAAACCTTCCGAAATACCCAGCCCCGTGCAATCGAGAACGGAAACGAGCGGGAAAGCAAGGAGCGACGTTTTATGAAGAGAAGAAGCAAGAGGAAAGTCGCCTCCGTCTTCTGTTCGTTCTTGACGATGGGACTTTGGAGAAAGAGGCGATTGTGGAAGCACCTGTGACAGTCGCCCAACTCTGCAAAAGTGGAACGAAAGTGCTTGGAACACAGAAGCACGTGCGCCGAGTGTTTGATTCGAACAAAAACGAAGTCTGTCTTCTCCCTTCATTTGCTTTCATTCTTCCTTTTCTCATTTTTGGATGCTTTGCTCTGCCTTTCGTTCATTTCTCGCTGTTCTCTTTTGGTCACAGATCAAGAAAATCACAGAAACAACTTTTGCGTCGTCTCGCAAAATATTCTGCACATTTGGGAATGAATTGAGGACCACTCCTTTTTGAGCTCATCCCTTTCGTTGAGCATGTTCCTTGCAGTTTTAGGAGTTTTATTCTGTTTTCGAAGTGATTTTTGTGAGTTTGGGAATTTTGAGTCCCAAGCTCCACACTCTTCACAATATATGCTACTCTACGTTTCATTTTAACGGACGGCCAGTCAGAATTGAGAAACCTCATCTGGAATGACGATGTGATTGATTTTGGTGAAAAAAATGGAACGGCTCAGGTTCTCTGAAGATGCTCGAATTCGGTGGGTAAATATAATCATGGGCTGAGTCGAGCCAAGAAGATTCTTAATATGGTTCAAAGAACTCTTAAAATCATCTCAATTCCTCAGAACCACGTTGAATCGACAGCACAATGGGTGTGATCACTAATCGGGAAGCCTGATGTGTTTTTTCTATTCAACTCCCGGCTATGATCGTTTCGATCAGTGTTATTTGGATGTGTCCAATCAAACCATGTCGTTGTCTGTCCCAGCGATGGCGGACAACCCATTCGAAACACTTCAGAATCTCATCTTATCTTATCAATCACTTCATGATATTCCATCCGAAATGGATACCTTCCGTCTCCAATCGTTATTTGATCGTTTGTTTTGTTCTTTTCTCTCACCGACTTTCATGTTCAACAGGCCACATCAATCACGTCTCTCCTGAAGAACGATCTCAACTGTTCTCTGCTCTCGGATCGGCTTTTATTCCTCGAAGTCTCTCGGTCTGTGATATTTTGTGCTTGATTATCCTTTTTTACAAACCGTTGTGTCGCAGAGTGGTTTCTTCATTCCTGTCCTCCGTCCCGATTTATCTGATGATGATCGGCATTCCTTGCTCCACTCATCCGGACTTATGGCCTCATTGCTCCGTCTCTCGCTGGACAACCCTTCCAATCTCGATGTTCTTCGCTTCCTGGGAAAATGTTCTTCGTTCTACCCGATTGTGATGGACGAGTCGCTTTCTGACCTGTTTATCACTTTTATTGACACTGTGTGTGTTCCCAACTGGTCTGTGGAAGACTCATCTCCCGATGACGAGCAAGAAATCTGCGCTCTTTCGCTTTTGATTCTTGGACGCGAGTCACTGACTTGTGCAGTGACGGGTCTTTCTTCACGAGTACTTGATTATCTCTTCTCTGCATTCCCGAACTCTTCTGATGAAATCGCGACAGATCATTCATCAATCATTGTTCACAAGATCCTCTTCTCCAATCTATTGTTATTCCTCTCAAACACTCTTCAAATGAATGTGTGACTCATTATCGTCTTTTTCATCTCATCAGGACCCGATTGAACGAATTGAAGACATCACAAACAAAATCCTCATTTCTCCCGATTATTCCCAAATCTGCCAGCTTCTCGGACACATTTCTCGGTTTCTTCGAAGTTTGTGTTCAAAAATCACACTTTTCTTGTGAATATTCTCCACTTCATTCGTCGTCTCATCATTCGCCCATTTTCTTCTCTCTCAGCTCAACCTGACCTGATCGCCAGATTTCTTGACACACAAATCCTAATTCAACTCCTTTCTGTCTTTTCTTCGCACAATCACGACATACGCCATACATCTGCTGATCTTCTCGGTCCATTCACAAATCCGCCACCTCAACTTCTCGCCAACGCAATATCAGTCTGTCCAGAAAAGATTCATTTCTTCGTCGCGAGTATGTTATTGCAAGAACCATGCCAAACCTCCATCTCGATTCTGTTCCGACTGATCGAGAACGATCCTCGCTGTCTCCCTTTTCTCTCAAAGAAATCACAGACACCAATCGAAACAAGAATTTTGGAATATGTCTGCCACACACTGCGTGTTCTCTCGGACAATCCAGACCAGCCTCGGTGTCTGAGCTTTGGTCGAGACACACCTGTTCTGAAAACCATTTTAGGCACACTATCAACGACAATCACTCAAGACCCTTTAAAACGAGATGAATCACCCAAATTCCGCTCATTCCTCGTTTTGTTGATTCTGTGCACAGCGAGCACCGACGATGACCTTTCGACAGAAGCCATCGCTCTTGCCTCCTCTCTCTTCCAACTGCCTGTCTCCCAAACCGTCGCTTTTCTCCACCACACTCCTCCCATCACCTCTCTTCCACCTGACTGGCCCCTCGTCCAAGGCGAAGAAGAAAGAAAGACCAGAATCAGAGCAAACTCGGTGGACGCTTATTCTGGCGACGTCATCAACCAAACTGTCAACCATCCTCCTCTCCTGCCGCCTGACACCGCTGCTGTTCTGACTGAAAGAACGTTGAACTGCCTTCTTGGCTGTCTCGTGTCAGCCCTGCGTGCAGCTTCTCCTCCACACAGTCTTCCACAGACTCCATTCTACTCATCACTCACCCAACCATCAAAAGAAGAACGAGAGATGTGGAACAACCCCGCACACCCTTCCACACACTCATCGCTTCAATCTCTCGTCCAGCGTGTTCTTCCGTGTCTGTTTCATTATCAGGAAAGTTATAAACAGTGGGATCCTTGTAATCTCACCACCCTGGCTGTCTCACTCCATCTCTTCACACTCGTCAATATTCAGACTAAAGAGCGTATTCTCGCCTTTCTCTCGTCTCAGATGAGGAAATACATGTCTCAACCGTCAGACAATCGCTTCGACATCGCTCTGATTGTTTTGGAGATTGTTACAATCAATCTGTCCGCCATTTCGACGAATCTGGTCAGCTCAACAAACTCACTCGTTCGGCGGCTGGTCGGTCTCACCGGACCGAATGAAGACAGCCGTTGGTCTGATTTCACAGATTCACTCCGTCGAAGGATGGGAAGAGCAGAGGAAGACGAGAAGTGGCGTGTGTTTGTGCAGCTGTGTGTTGTGTCGGAAGATGTGGTGGATGAAGCGATGGAGATGCTGGTTCTGGCAGAGACCAATCCCCACTTCCTCCTCACACTCACCACAGTCATTCCGCAATACCTAAATTGGACAGCGGAGACATCGAAGGTGATGGATGAGAGCACGCGAAGACTTGTTTGTCTGGCGGAGAAGACAGAAGATGTTGATCTGTTTGAAGCGATCTGGAGATGGCTGGAGAAGACACATGGATCCACATCGAATGCGTATTGGAATCTTCTGACGACAGCGTTGGAGACAGACACAGAAATGGAAGAAGCGCTTTTGGGAGTGTTGGGGAGGATGGTAAAGAAGATCAGAAAAGGAGTGGGAGAAGGGGAGTTGGTTGGTGTGGATCGGAGGACAGTAGAAGTTATTGTGCCGTGTCTGCATGTGCTGGGAGTTCAGTTGGAGAGAAGAACACTCAACGCAGCACCATTTCTTCCTGACCTCGCCTCTCTCGCTCTCACCACCGACATCCCTCTCCTCAACGCGCTCATCGCCGTGTTTGCGATCATCTCAAAAGCAACCGCTGCCTCTCCTTCCCCCTTCACGCTATCCACCATCACCATTCCATTCATCGCCCCATCCGACCCCCATCCTCAACCACGCTCCCTCCTCTTCGTCATCGCCTCCATCCTCCTCCACTCAGCCATTGGGTTCCCTCGCTCTGTCACCACCATTGAGTCTGATAGATTACTTCATGGGCTCACACCACACCCACTCGCGATTCCAATCATCGACGAGATCGTCAGCCAAGGCAATGATTTGATCGAGTTGTCTCTCACCCCGCCTCACCGTGTCTCTCTCCTCCCCTCACCGCTGACATGTGCCAACACCAATCAACCGACACTGAAAAGGATTATATCTTCTGTCTTCCGCTTTGTATCGTCAGAAAAGTACATCAAAACACTCTCTGATCGGGTTTTCCCGCCATCCTTCTCTCGCTTCCTCGTCTTCTCTCTTCGTCAAGAGGCAGTGGAAGATGTGTTATCTCAATTTTCCATCTTAGCTCTCGACATCTTCAACTTTGATATGGAACGCATCACATCCAAACGCCCTTCCTGTCAACTTCTCCAAACCATCTCGCTCATCTTCACCCGCTCCGAACACTCCATCAGTGCTTCATTCGATGCTTTGTGTCTTCTGATCCACAAATATCGCAATCCCTTTCCCGCCGACCTCCATCCGACCTTTGTTGCGTTCAGAGAGGAGGGACTGGAGAACTTGATTGAGAAGACCGACGATGAGATGCTTTGGTATTTCTTGAACCATTTTGGAGCGAACTGTCCCTCTCACGTCTGCTTCACTCCTCACACAGTCCCGCGCCGTCTGATCTACATGGAGCATCTTGACGAGGAGGAACTCATCCATCGGCTGATCAAGTTTGAGAGGGAAGAGTGCGATCCTGGGTTTGATTGCTTCTGTTGATGAACCCATCGTCAAGATGCTTGCTATGTGGATATTGGGGAGGACACCGAATGTGAGGCATCTCTTCGTCGATTTGTCATTCAACGATAATTCAGAGTTCAGTTTGAAATTTAGGAAATCGTCATGTCATCTTCCATCTTGAATAAGTGGTGATCATACCCATTACTGCATTGAATTTGGACAAAACAAGCTGTTTCTTTTTAGGGAGAGATCTTTCCTATAATTTTCTTTTTTTCTCAACTACCAAAAATGACCGAGTCATGGCTGACACTGGAAAAACTCACTGGACTCTTTGAAACACGCGAAATCTCACGGCTGAATGAATTAGGAGGGATAGAAGGAGTGATGCAATCTCTCCACACCTCGAAAGAAGGGTTAGACCAGGAAAATCCAGAGCGTGAAAAACGCCATGAATTGTTTGAATCATTCTAATTTGTATCAAACATTTTTTCGATTTCTTTTCAATTTGTACACTTATTTTTTCAGATATGGCGTGAATGAACTTGCCAAGCCAAAAACAAAAGGGTTCTTCCGACTCTGGCTCGAAGCATTTAACGACACCACTCTTATCATACTTATGGTGCTCGCTGTCATTTCACTCATCATTGCTCTTGCCGTGGAGAAAGGGAAAAACCTTTCATGGCTTGACGGGGCCGCTATTCTTCTAACAGTTCTTGTTGTGACACGTTTGTGGAATTATTCTCGATTTTTTCACATTATCCGTTTTCTTTTAACTTTTCTTGTTCATCTTGACGATATTCTGCTTCTTTAGTCGTCTCTGCAATCAACACGTTCTCTCAAGAACGCCAATTCCAGAAACTGAATGAACGACAAAAAGACCGACAAATTATTGTCATTCGCAATGCAGAGCCTACCCCCATCTCTATTTTCGATCTCTTAGTGTGTTTCGTCGCCTCAGATCATTGTCACGTCTCCGATAGGTTGGTGATATTTTTTCAATTACTACAGGGGATGTTCTTCCTGCGGATGGTCTATGCATCGAATCGAACAATATCAGTTGCGATGAAGCTGCAATGACTGGAGAATCGGAACTCATCAAGAAGAATCCCGAATCACGCCCCTTCTGTCTGTGTGGCTGCAAGGTGCAGACAGGGTTTGGGAAGATGCTTGTGACAAGTGTTGGGATGAACACCCAATTTGGAATCCTTAAACAAGCTGTCCTCACAGCTGCGCAGGAGCGAAGTCTCACCCCGCTCCAAGAAAAGTTGGATGGTCTTTCCGGCAGTCTGTCCCCCCATTATTGTCAATTATTTGTTTTTCTCTCTCGGTCATGGTAGATATCGGTAAAGTGGGTTTTGTTGCGGCCGGACTTACTCTACTTTTGCTCATCATTTTCTGGCTCATACCCGGTATTCAACATCCAGCCTCCTTCAAAACAGGAGAATACTGGCTTCTCCTCGTTGACTATTTTATTATTGCAGTATCTATTATTGTTATGGCCGTGCCAGAAGGACTCCCGCTCGCTGTGACCATCGCCCTCGCTTATTCGATGAAGAAGATGCTCAAAGATAACAACTTGGTGCGCGTGCTGTCTTCCTGCGAGACGATGGGAGGGGCAACCACAATTTGCTCGGACAAGACAGGAACACTCACTCAGAATAAAATGAAAGTTGACGCTGGGTTTTTCAATGGCTCGCTCATCCAGAATCTCAACCAGCAACAAGTTGCCGAAAACACACACATTGACGATGAATATGCTGCTCTCCTGTTGGAGTCCATATCCCTCAACTCCTCCAGCGACATCCGACACAACCACGAAACGAACCAAAAAGATTATATTGGCAACGTCACAGAATGTGCTCTCCTTCTCTTCACGGAAGACTTCATCCCGAAGGAGCATTATACGTCGGTCAGACAGCGGTTGCATTCTCTCGTCGTGAATACTTACCCATTCTCGTCCGACCGAAAACGGATGACAGTTGTGCGAGAATTGGAAGAAAAAGAAGCTACCAACGGGAACAAATATCGAGTATACACGAAAGGTGCGTCGGAGATTGTGTCTGGTCTCTGCACCACGATGATCGTCAACGGCGAAACCAAGCCCATCACAGATGCTGACAGGGAAATGCTCAACAACACAATTTACGAAATGGCGTCGAAAGGATTGCGGACAATCGCGCTGGCATATCGCGACGTGGCTGCTCCGGCCTCAGCACACCAAAGCACGTACTTGTCAAACAAAGACGCTTTCTCCGAGCCGAACAACTCATCCAGCCAAGACCTCCCTCGCAAGCTGACCGATCCCCTCACACCCAACCCACAGCCAGAGATGGAGATGGAAGAGGTCGAGCTCGACGGGAACGATCAACCCATCGGCAGTCACGTCGAACCGACGCCGATGAAGGTCGTCGACGAAGCCCCTCCCCCTCCGACAGCTTCAGGCCCATCCCCGTTTTCTGAAGACGCCCCGCCTGAAGAGGACATGGTGCTGGTTGGGATCACCGGAATCAAGGATCCTCTGCGCGTGGAAGTGCCGTCCGCGATTGAGGATTGCAACCACGCACACATTGTGGTGCGGATGGTGACTGGAGACAACATTGTGACAGCCATGCACATCGCTGAGGAGTGCGGGATTTATGATCCGAAGTTTGGGATTGCGATGGAAGGTCCACTCTTCAGACAGCTGGCAGAGGAGGACAGAGCACGCATCCTGCCCAAACTCCAAGTCCTCGCTCGTTCTTCTCCGATCGACAAGCAGATTCTGGTTGATGGACTTCAGAAACTGGGTCACGTGGTTGCGGTGACAGGCGATGGAACAAACGATGCTCCCGCTCTCTCCAAAGCTGATGTTGGGTTCGCAATGGGAATCACTGGCACAGAAGTTGCAAAAGACGCTGCAGCCATCATCATCACTGACGACAACTTCGCGTCGATTGTGAAGGCAGTGATGTGGGGACGGAATGTGTACGATTCGATTCGGAAGTTCGTTCAGTTCCAGCTGACCATCAACGTTTCTGCGATCGTCATCGCTGTCATCGGTGCTGTCTTTGCCATCACTCCTCTCACCGCCGTGCAGATGCTGTGGGTGAACATCATCATGGACACCCTGGCCGCTCTCGCCCTCGCCACCGAACAGCCCACTCGCGAGCTCCTTCTTCGGAAACCGTACGGAAAGACAGACAGCATCATCTGCGGGTCGATGTGGAGGAACATCATCATCGGAGCTATCTACGAAGTGATTGTGATTGTCATCATTCTGTTCTTGTGGGGCGAGACAGTACCGATGAAGCACACGCCGTCTGACCCCGCCTTCAACCGGATCAAGGACTGCCCTCTGCTGACGGACAACACGCGAGATGAGATCAGCTGCTCGGAGCTGATGTTCAAAGACGGGATATGCAGGAAGTTCTTGATGGAGCCGAATGTGCCCGTCTTCTCCACGCGCCACTTGACACTCATCTTTAACGTATTTATTTGGATGCAGGGTGTGTCTCATTTTGGTTGGTTTCTTCGTCACTTTCATTCTGCATTCCTCATTCTCAAATCTCTCAAATCTTATTTGCGCATCGTCTTTCTTCATCCTCTCTTCTTTCCTTCCCTCTTCTCTCCCACCCGCTCGCAGTGTTCAATTGGATCGCCTCTCGCAAGTGCTACAACGAAAACAACTTCTTCTCGGGTCTCTTCACCAACTACATGTTCATCATCATTTGGCTCGTCGTCGTCGTGCTGCAGGTGTGCATCATGCTCATCCCGGGCCTCCGCGACGCCTTCAATGTTGTCCCCATCACTGGCTGGATGTGGCTGTACTCAATCGCCTTCGGTGTCGCCATCCTTCCTGTCCAGTTCGTCTTCAGACTTATCAAGGTCTGCTCCCACTCTCGCTCGTCCTTCTCCTTCCTCATTTCACACTTTTTCACTCTCCTTCTTTCTTGCTCTCCTGCTTCACCTTCTTCACTATTCACTGTTCTCCCTCTCTCCTCATCCTCCTCCCATCTCCTCCCTCCCTCTTTCCTCCTCAGGCTCCTGACCCCTTCCACGGCAATGTGGACATCGAAGACGACGCCTCTGTCCCCGCCGGAGTGTATCTGCACGGCAAGCCACTCCCCGAAGGCGCCCAGCTGAACATTGTCTCGCCAATCGAAACTCCACGAGCTCCAGTTGAGGATCACAAGAAACTGGAGCTGCTGCCGGTTGATCCGAATGGGAACAAGCCGAGCAATTGGAAGACAGTGAAACTGACAGTGACGACAGCTGCGAAATGGAAGGGATTCCGAGGACCGCTGATCCGACCACGCGAGCAGGTGGTGGAGGAGAATTTCTTGAAGACCACAAACTGAGCACGCGAAGGACTCTTTAACTCATTTTTTGAACTACATAGTCTTCTCACCATGCTTTTCATTGCTTTCAATGGGGTATTCCAACTTCACGTACCATCTTCTTTGCTTTTTTCAGAAATATCAAGAAACCGACAAGAATTTGAAAAGAGGAGAAAACGAAATTCATCCCAAATTGTGTCCAGTGCCTTGTTTTCTCACAAATGCTTGCTTCAATTCTCCCCAAAACGTGATTTCAATCGGTTTGTCTCTGTTGTAGATATCGATCACAAACACGAGAGGGACCGGAATGTTGATGAAGTGATGTTGCTGCTGGACACCGTCGATGAAGAAGTGGAGTGTCCTCTTCCCAAGATCAGCTTCAGCAGACCACTCCTGCCCTTTCTGTTGAGGTGTGTTCTGACGGGTAGGTCTAGACTCAGATCTAGAAAAGTCTAGACGCAGATCTGCAGATCGGTCTAGGCGCAGATCTGAAAGTCTACACGCAGATCTGTCATTTTCTCGTTCATTTCAACTAAACCACTTTTTTAATCAATGAATTCGATGTAAAATGTGAAGTTTGTGTCGATACTTTCTCTTTTTAGGGAGTATAAGTGGGATTTGACTCTTGAGTTGATCTCACCCACGGAGGAGAGAAAAATCGTTCAATGAGCTTTTGAAGAGCTTCTTCGTCATGTAAACAGTGATGATCTCACTCATCGTTTGATTTTTCTCTCTTTCTCAATTTATATATCATTCGCTTTCCTCAGTTTGTTTTGTCTCACGATCACGGTCGTGATTGCAGTTCCAAATGAATTAGAAGCTCGCACACGGGTCACCGTTTCCCTGCTCACTCCATGTTTGTTGATTTTCTCTTTCACTCCAGTTTATCTCTTGACGATCTTCATGCGTGAATTCCAATCTTCTACAGACGAAAATAGAGCTCTAAAGGGACCACAGGTTGAATCCGAGTTCTCTCCCCTTCTGCGGCATCTATAGCTGACTCCAATTAGTTTCAACCAACAGCACAGCTCGACAAAACCGAACCGCACAATATTCAGTCGATTGGGAAGCTTGATTTGGAATGGAATACATCAATGGTCTGCCAACACCTTTTCTATGCATTTTGCAACTGTTTTCCTTTGTTTTAGACTCGGCTCACTTGATACATTGTGAATAAAATGCACGGGAATCCATACGGAAGCGACACAGTTCTCCTCAATATTCCAACAGAGTTTGTCGCAATTTTGCTTAATATTCCCTTTCTAGACGTACTGATGATACCTTCCCAGGGCTATCACTCTTCCATGCCTTGTTCCTGTTCTCACGAGTCTTACGAGTTCTCGGCAACCTGAACCAAATATCTAAGCCCGATGTGCATTATCTAGCAATCTGTGCCCTTACAGAAATTGTGACTCTGATCAACAACACAGAATATACACTGGATTCAAAAGAGAAATGGCAGCAAATCACAAAAGTCAAGCCGTCGGTTGATCCCAACCGAATCCTTGACATTGCTGGAGCTTGGCTGGCTGAATGCTGTGTTACCGACAAGCCCGTATGGTTTTTTAGATCTATACTTGCTTATTCCAGGGTTTCGAAGGTGGACGCGCCGAAGCTATCAAATGCTACTTCATACATTTCTCATCATTGTCAGTGACCACATTTTCGTCTACATACCTCGGCGCGTTCACAGCTGTTCTTTGCATTTGTCTTTAATCGCTGAGATCCCTCGTATGAACCCCTTCCCGAATGATGTTCCCGGAACACGGGCACTGTCATCGCTGATCTTTCCTTTCCTCAAGTTTGTCCTCTCAGAGGTCTGCAAGCCCCTCCCCTCATTCCCCAGCCCCATCCCAACGCGGCCATCCGACGAGACGCGCTGACCATCCTCACCTCGCTCTATCCGTTCCGAAACAACTTTGGCGACCTGGCCAACCCTTCCTTCCCCGATGCCGTGTACACCGACGTTCCCGTTCCCCTCCAGCGACAGGTCGAGCACGAAGACAACAAGCGCTTCCACATTCCCATTCCGGAGTTCTTCTTGGATTGGGACAGCTGCGCCAACAATCCGTCGAAGGCAGAGGAACAGCCAGAAGCGGTGAAAGAATTCAAGGCACACTACACTTTTGTATCCCCTTTCCTCTCTCACTCTCTGCAGGAAGCCCATCCGCACAATTTCCGCGACTTGTCCTCAGCCATTTTCTTGCTCCTGATGACACTTCTGAAGAACGGCGAAGAGCCTGACTTCAGTTGCTTCTCTCGACTGATGTGGACACTCACCAATGTCATCCACCACGAAACCAGCAACGCCCAGGAGCTCGACGCAAGACCTTCAGACCCGTTCGCACAGCACCATCCAAGCCATCTTCAACTATTTCCAGAGTCTGTGCATCATGACCATGGTCGGCGGAGACAATCGATCGTCTGATGGATCGAACGATCCCGAGATTCTCGACTCGGATCGGCACATTGTCTGCCTCGACAGCGTCCACACCGTCGGATGTCTGCTCAACTTCCTCTCCACGCGTCATCACACAATCTTCTTCGACTGCATCTCCAGCCTCATCGCAACAACTCAATCGATTGTAATCTCCACACAACGTCAGATCTCGTTCGGAAGCAGCAAAGCGGACGAAGAAGCTGTGTCGTACTCCCTCCTTGTTTTGACAGATCTCTGTTGTTATTGTGCAGAGACCCTTCTTGACCCTGCACACAGTTCCCTCCACGAATCACTCTTCGTCCTCATTCAACTCTGCCTCCAATCTCAAAGCCACTCACCACACACCCTGCCCGACTCCCCTCAAGTTCACTCCGCTCTCCACCTCGGATGCACTCTCCTCAGAAAAAAAGGCATGTCCCCCCTCCCACACGACACAATATCCTCCTCACATGCCCATCTGGACTTCTACACGCAGAAGTCTGTGACTGAGTGGACCGCGCAGGCGGAGAAGGTTCGATTTCAGACGAAACATCATCGCCACTCCCGTTCTTCGCAGGTTGCGCTCATTCTGATCCTCCGAATCACTTTGGACCGCCGACAGTCTCCAGCTTCTTCCTCCAGAACAACGACTCTCTGAGAATGACGTTGGAGTCGCCTCCCGATCCCTCGTCGGAAGACGTGGAAGCTGCCCAAGTTCCTTTCACTCGTCTTTTCGTCAGTGCTCCTCTCGCAGACAGTGCTTGGGAGTGTCATGTGCTGGAGAAAGACCGACAGAACTGGGAATTGTTCAATTCGGAAGACGACGACCCGCTGTGCATCATGCTGAGGAAGCATCTTGGAGAGGACCAGACCGTCTTCAGCATTCCCACCGAAGTTGTGATCGACGACCAGCTTCCTCTCTTCCGCACGTCGTGGTCTGACACACCCACAGTGATTCCACGAGACGCCGTTTATGCCTCGTCGACACAACCAGCAGTCACGTCAACTCGTCTCTCAGCTGGGCCTTGTCAACACAGCGTCAGCTGCAGACACATCCATCCACTTCCTTCAATTCTTCCTCACCACATTTCGTCACAAAACCATGTCGTCTCGAGCAGTTCTTCGTTGTGTCGTTGATTAGACTTGATCAACCCAGGATCCTTTGGTCAGATCCCAACATTGAATGGAATAATGTAGTGAAGTGGTTTCAAAAGCCAAAAAACATGATGTGATGTCTGTATATAGGTTGTAGAAGAATAAAATGTGATAATAAGTCGAAAATACAGGGATAATGACAGATCTGCCTGTAGACCAAGAGATCTGCGCCTAGACCGATCTGCAGATCTGCGTCTAGACTTTTTCGGATCTGAGTCTAGACCTACCCTGTTCTGACCAGGTTTTTTCTCAGCAGTGTACAGATATCCATCCATGTTGTGCATCATTGCTCCTTTGGGTGACGTGGAGGCTCCCGATGTGAAGAATCTTTGATGCTCGGCAGCGTCAAGCACGCCAATCACTGAAAATTGGAAGAAAAATGATGACAATGGATTGTCAGACTGATGTCAAGCGGTTCATTTTTGATGGACAGACGATGGATGCCTTTCGAGACAGATTGTGTGAAACAACCAGCCCGACCAACAGAAGAAACTCGAGTAACAGTCGATCCATTCACTTTGTAGCGCTCTCGCCTGAATGCAACAATGCACTTGCTTGCTCCAATCCTTCCTGCGCTCATGTCAAGTTGATCTCTCATTCCTTCCGTTGTTTGCTTCATTTCAATCAGTCTCTTGTCGCTCTCACCACGAATTCTCTCGATTTCTCGTTGAATCTGCTCCTTCTCTCGCTGGAGAGATTGGATTGTTGAGAGATGTGTTGCTTTCTCGTTTTCAAGTTGGGAGTTCTTTCGTTCTGATTCGCTCAGCTTCGATTGGAGTTGTTCATGTTCCTTTTCAAGTTGGGAGTTCTTTCGTTCTGATTCGCTCAGCTTCGATTGGAGTTGTTCATGTTCCTTTTCAAGTTGGGAGTTCTTTCGTTCTGATTCGCTCAGCTTCGATTGGAGTTGTTCATGTTCCTTTTCAAGTTGGGAGTTCTTTCGTTCTGATTCGCTCAGCTTCGATTGGAGTTGTTCATGTTCCTTTTCAAGTTGGGAGTTCTTTCGTTCTGATTCGCTCAGCTTCGATTGGAGTTGTTCATGTTCCTTTTCAAGTTGGGAGTTCTTTCGTTCTGATTCGCTCAGCTTCGCCCGAAGATTTTCCTCTTCATCGTCGATTTGTGAGATATTCTGCAATTTTTGGAAAAAAACGAGATGGATATGGAATAAAAGATGGATTGTGAAGGAGAGCTGAAACATCACACTTGTTGAGGTTCCGGTAACATTGGTGAGTGGAGTGATCTTGCCACAATCACTCTTCAGTGATTGTGGACTAATGGCTTTATCTCGAAGAGATGAAGAAAGTTTGAGTATAATTCCCTTGAAATGTATTAAATACGTCTAAATAATGAATAATCTTCCGCTCTTCACTTACCTTTGTTCACGTGACGTGATCTTCCCTTTGTTACTCCTAGAAATTATTAAAATACGTCAACAATGGACAAGGGACAAGATGAGAAGGTGGAGACTCAAACTCCTCGGGACATAGCGAAAGATCTTGAAGCGATATTCGCAATGAAGAACGAATTTGGCAAGATGTTGCAAGCTCTAAATGACAACAGCGACGACTACTTCAAGCAATATGATTATACATGGGTGACTTGGAGAAAAGCCATGTCAGTAGTCAGTGACTTTTTTCGATTCTCACTTTGGGTCTGATCAATTTATCCAATTTTTCTAACAACTCTCGATATCCCTAGTATGCATTTCTCTTGTCCTTGCTGTCTGTTAATCCTTAATCTCTTCGTTTTACGTTCATAGATGGCCCGATCATGCTCAATTTGGATGTCTTGAATTTCAGTCGGGATCAGGTCACTAAATGTTAAAATTTTGCCTAACTCTTGTTTGTACACTCTTTTTAACACAATTCTCTTCTATGACTGTTCATAGACGGCTCGATCATGCTCAATTGTGACATGATGAATACTTCTTCCAATTCTGCTGATCCGCCTTCCAGATTTGCTGATGATGAAGATTCCAGTCCAATTGGAGATGCAGATGATCATTTTCCGCCGCCTCTCATCATTTTAAATGCAACTCATTACTAGTCACATCGAACCCTCCCAAAAGTGTTCCAGACCCTCCTCATCATGTTTTTTGTGCTAATTCTTCCTATTTGACACAATATTGACAGCAAACTTCGATTCAATGGACTACTACTTCAAGATCCAGTCGAGCAACGAGTGGAAGTGTGGGAAGCGATGAACGTGACAACCGAACAGCACAGCTGTGCAATTTACAACGCATTCTTCGACGAGAACGGGAAGGAGCAAAGGAAAGAGACAAAAAAGGTTAAGGCGGGAATGAACAAGCACACGTAGAAGAGACACCACAAAAGACGACGTCATGACAACACGACCGAATCCTCTTCAGAATCGTCGTCGGGAGAGACGGAGGAAAGTGACGAGCCTGAGACTGTTGCTCCTCGCCGGTTGAAGCGGAAGACGCATCAAACAGAGATGGTAATTGCTCTGCAACACGTTGTTGAGGTACTACGGAAGAAGGAAGAAGAGCTGGAGCGACACAGTGCACGAGTCAGGCAAGCTGAGCTCGAACAGCAAATGGAGGAGAAGGAGATTAAGCAGGAGCGGCAGGAGAAGCTCAGACAGGGCACTATCGAACAGCAGCTCGAACTGCCTCAGTTGCAAAACGTGCAGGCGTCTCCTCCCCTTCCCAAGCACCACCTTGACACGGACAAACCGCAGAAGGATTCAATATTCCACACCTTGGGCAGCATCCTCTCTGACGAACCAATTGAGGAGCCTCAAGAGGAAAGCACGCGGCGAGAAGAAAAGAAGGAGATCAGACCATCGAAGATGAAGGGCTTCGTCAACAAACTGCGCGATGACGAGCCGCCCTCTGCCAGCCACGCCAGCCAGTCGAAGAAAGCCCACAGCGCAGAAGACCAGGAGGAAGAGCGAAAAGTGGGGGAGATGCTTGCTCAGAAGTTTGGGGGCCAAGAGCCGAACAAGTCGGGCGGTGTTGGCGGGAGTGGAGGGTGGATGGAACGGACGTTGGGAGCGGCAGTACAAACGCCAACAGCGGAGTGGGTGGCGTGACGGGTGTGATCAGCAGCGGAGTAATTGGAAGCAGTGTCAGACAGAGTTCAGTTCCACAACCAATCACTTTTGCTGCCTCTGACCGCTGGGAGACGTCTGACACCCAATCACTGCGGTATACCAACTGGGACAGTCCACCCACTCCAAAGCGACAGAAGAAGTGGGAGAGTTCACCCAACACGAGCGACTCATGTGGCTCCGACTGGATCAGCTATGTGGAGGGGAAGAGGAATGCAGGGGAGAGGAGGCACTCTGCGGGGGACCACAAACGGACTGGGAGTGACGAGTCTCACTCAATCAGAATGGCCAGTGTCGACTGCATCCACGACAGTGGAACCTGCACTGACGGTGTTGGTGAGGGGAAGATGAGGTCAGCATTCTCGTGGGTAAACGACCATTTTAGTAACGCTGATTTGGACTGATTTAGTGTTGTTTTTGTTTCTTTGCTCAAATCTCGATTGGTTCAGATTATTATTCAACTTTCAACCTTTTGTTTGTTATGAAGAGATCCCTGTCACCCCATCATTTTCAAAGAAGCTGTTTGTGTCATCAAAGGTCGATGGAGACTTTTTCGATTATGTATTCGTTCATGGACGTCGCGCTATTTAAGGTATTCTCACCAATTTTCGCCTTGCAGGTTTCATTTGTCGTTTCATCTCTCTCTGTGTGTTGTGCACACTTTTGTTTCTCAATATCGCACTCTTGCTTGTGGCAAGCAAGCCACTTCAGACTGGCACATTTTTCTTGTAGATTTTCGCATTCTTTTATTCTACAAACGATATTACTCCTCAAAAATCACACCTTCATTCTTCACGTTTTCTGTCACATTTTCTCACTTAGATTGGCTCATTAGCAAAGTTAGTCATTCATCTCTCCTCTCACACATCACGGATGGTTTAATCTCAGAATTTTCATTCATTTTTTCCATTCCTTCTCATTCAAATGCTTGTTTTCATCCTTTCACTCTCAGTTGTTGGATTTACGACAGATAAAGGCATGGACCACTGCGCCATTATCAACTCTTTTTATGTTATTTTTGGATCTACCATCTACTGTCGATTTAATGCAACAGTTAGACCACTTTTAACGTGTCGTTTTCATCCTCTCACTATTTTCTCAAATCTCAAGATATTCGTTTTTTTCAAAGTTATTGTTCAAAAACACATTATCGGGAAGTGGTTGGAGAAAGGAGAGAAGGAAAGAACGGCCCCTTCGGGAAAAATACTGCAAAATCACTGAATTGAAAAAACTCCTATTTCTCGCGATTGAGGTGCTTTAATGAGAAAAGCGAGAAAATTCATGTACAATGAGCGTGAATGAAGTGTATGAATGAATAATATTAAGTTGAAAAGTGATCAATAAAGTTACACATAACTGACAAAGTCAAGTCACTGACTGTTCCCAAAAAACACTGACACGAGCCTTTTTCTCGACAACTATAGTGAATTATGACTGGCTTGTTGTGACCACACATTCTTCTCACTTCTCTCCATGATATTTTTCAACTTTTAGTTTCCAAAACGTCTTATATATCGAGAAAAACGCTCATGTCAGTGATTATCCGACTGACAGTCACTGACTGAACCTGGATCTCCCCTTAGAATTTCTCAAAATTGTCAAAATCGCTTAATTTCAGTTTTTGTGTCTTAAAACAGTTGTTGGAATTGTTTTGACCGACAATAGTTCTCTTTTTCATTCATAGATCGAATATCCCGATCATCGGCAAAACTTTAATTTCTCCGAGATCCGACCCATAATTAAAAATCTCAAGTCAGTGACTGTCAGTCGGATTTCTCGATTTTCGTGATTTCCGGTCAGGTCACCCATGTATAATATGATGACTATACATGGGTGACTTGGAGAAAAGCCGTGTCAGTAGTCAGTCCCTTTTTTGACTTCTCACTTTGGGTCTGATCAATCCATCATGATGTGTTCCATCACTTGTGTTTCACTGTATGTATCACTCTTGTTTTCACACTCTTTTTCATCTATCTCTTTTCGTTTTACGTCTCATGATCTCTTGATAGCTCATTGAAAAGGTTGCAAAGAAAGATTGAATAGTCATTTGCTATGTGTGGAGTAAAGGAGTAGAAAAGAAGAGAGTATCATTCAGAATTGGTAGTTGTTGTATATGAAACAAGCCAGATAGTGGAGTCGTGATCTTGGTCTGCCTTTTTCCGTTGGATTTGCAGTGATGCAATTTATCCTGTCCGATTGAGTTTGTTAATCGTTTGTGCACCTCCTCCGACTGTAATTGTGCTTGGAAATGACCCTGACTGTATTAGGATGCGAAATTGAGATGGATATAGGGTGGAAATCTGTGTTGTGTTTGTGCCAGGAGGCATGGAGGCTGAGAGATCTATCTGATTCCTCCTCGGTCCAACATCGTTGTCATTGGTTGTCTGAGCCTGCCTGACTGTCACTCCTTGTGTGAACGTCATGGAAAGCAGAGGTCCATCCTTGGCTGAAGTGCGTCGTGTTTTAGCCTTTGCTTTCGTCCAATCGGTAAGAATGGCAGCTTGGAAATGATCAATTGACGTATCTGTGTTTGACAGTGCTTCATTTAAAATATTACTTCCTCTGGAAGCAGCAGACTTCTCTCTGTTTGATCTGGATGTGAGGGAACCGGATTGTTGGATATGGTCGACTTCTCCCTCCTTGTGAATAAACGCCATTGCGAGTGTTGTCATATTTGAAGTCCGTCCTTCTTCCTAATCTGCTCTGCTTCCATCTGCGCTCAGTTCCTATTCATGATCGTCAGCATCAGACTCCATGGCAACCGCTGACGATCATACTGTCGGCTGCTCATTCTCATCATCCTCATTTGCGAATGGTTGAATGGTAATCCCAAACATAGTTGTCGATCGAGATGTTTTGGTGGACGACGGTTGGACGTCGGGTTCTGTGATGAATTGGGTAAGCTCTGTTTCCAAAACAGTGTTTCTGATTTGCTTTGCTCCAACTTTCGCTCTTTTCCTCTCTTCTTCTCGCTTGAGCTTGAGTTCCTTGTGCTTCTTCTTCTTCTCTTCAGTTTCTGCTTTCTTCCTCAAAATGCACAGAAATGTTGTCTCTCGTCGGATCTGAAGCATAATGGGAAAGCGAAGATGGTCTCCAATGATGTACATCCCAGCTATATCGATCACAATCATGACAATATCCATTATTGAGAGAAGTATTGGTTGATTCCTGAAAACAAAAAGAGCAGCTGATGGAAGATGCTGCACCCATTCATATTTGACGTAATAAATATACTTTCCAGAGGAGAAGAGGAATTGGCAGGCATCTGAGTAGTCCCATCAAAATAGGTAAAACTGGGATCAATTGATGTCAGTGCCTAAATTTGGACTGAGATCAAATTTCAACTCTTTTCCTTTGAGATTTTCTCATTATCACTTCATTAATCATGTTCAATTCACTTCTTGTTTTCACATAATGCTCTTCAATATTTCAGACAGCTCTTATTTCCCAAAAACACGCACGATCACAATCACCAACACTTCTTTTTTCGATGTATTCCCTTCATTGACTTTAGTCAGTGAGAAAAAACCATCAAAGAAGACATAATAACGCATTATCGACTTGTTTTTATAATTATTGTTGTAGAACAAACTGAAACAGCAGCACCCAAAGTTTGCATTTTCATGATCTATGAAGTGACCATTTTCCTTTTTACTTTTTTTTCCATTCAAATATCATATATAAGAAGACTTTTTTGAAATGAAAGAAACGAAATGGTATTGTAGGTATTTAGTGGGATCAGATCCGACTGGGATCACTGGGATCAAATCAGAAGCCTGGGAATTGGAGCATAATCATGACTTGGAGTGTGAAGAACGGCTTGTGGTTCGATTTTCCAATGCAATTATTGACCCATGGGCAGTGGTGATCAAATCCGGAAGTACCTTTGATGCATAGTCGAGAGTGACGGCTGGATTGAAGGCTGAGAAGTGAGAAAAATGAGAGTGTTGGAGAGATGGTGATCAAGGCAGAAAAAGAGGTCTAGAAAATGAGCAAGAGGAAAACGAACACATATCAAGCTTCAAATCGAATAATTTGTCTTGATCGTACCCTCAGACAAACACTACTTTCGAGCACATTCCAGAGAAACTCTTGGGAAGATTTGTGAGTTTCTGCGGAGTCGAATCATCTTCGGAATCAAGAATATGAATGAAGGGATCAGCTAGATTGGTCCACGCAACATAAAAAAGGAGGAAGAACGCACCCAAGAAGACAAGCGCTGTAGCCTTGGATAACAAGATGAATAGCAAGAAAAACAGACCGAAGTTGAAATGATGAAAGAAAGAATCGATGTTCAACCAGAAATGAAGACACACGAAAGGATAAACTTGACTGGGAGGAGGATCCAGGATAAATCCGAGGACCAGCGAGTGGAGCGAAGACATTTCGGTTTAATAAATTCAGGGTTTGAAGAAGGAGTTTTGTTACATGCACAGGGAGCACATGGTGTCTGATGAGAGCAGAGTATGAATATGAGCGTTGAACAGGCTGCAAAATGCTTGAACAACACAGAGAAATTACACCGTTGCAAAAACCACAGATGATAGAATGGATTGGACGATATTGGAAAGGGTGAGGAGAACAAGCGAGACGAAGGTGAAGTTAGACGAGCTGTGAGAGAGATGGAAGATGGAGAGATGATTAAACAGTAGGTACAGAAAATGGAGAATGAAAAGACCGGATAAACGATGTGGAACCATCCGGGTTCGACATACTAGCAATCGAGGAGCTCGATCTTGACAAGGGTGTGAGTCTCCACCTCTCTGAGATCATCAACTGGAATTGAGTGAAAATGAGCATAGTACTCGATTCATCCATGCTGTGTGATCAAAAGGAAATGAACAAGAAGTCGAATGTGAAGGAAGAGAAGGAAAGGAGCTCTCCATGTTTCCTTTGATCCATAAAAATGTCCGAATGGTAAAACGCCTATTTCTCAGGATTGAGACAGCATTGTGAAAAAAGAGGCAAAATTCAGGTAAAGTGAGTGTGTATGAAGTGTACGAAGGAATAATGTGAAGTTGAAAAGCGATCAATAAAGTTACACATAACTGACAAAGTCAAGTCACTGACTGTTCCCAAAAAACACTGACACGAGCCTTTTTCTCGACAACTATAGTGAATTATGACCGCATTTTTGTGACCTAACATGCTTCACACTTCACTCTACAATATTTTTCAACTTTTAGTTTCAAAAACGTCCTATATATTGAGAAAAACGCTCATGTCAGTGAAAAACCGACTGACAGTCACTGACTGAACCTGGATCTCCCCTTAGAATTTCTCAGAATCTTCAAAAATGTGAAATTTCATTTAATAGTCGTGAAAACTGTTGGAAAAGTCTTTTAGAACATGCAATATATCACATTTTTGGACAGGCATGGAGATCTCGATCTTCGGCAAAACTTCTATTTCTCCGAGATCCGACCCATAATTAAAAATCTCAAGTCAGTGACTGTCAGTCGGATTTCTCGATTTTCGTGATTTCCAGTCAGGTCACCCATGTATAATGATGACTTTCTAATTCCGTGTAACTTGAATAGGGCAGCCTCGGGGCTATTTTACATGATGAGGGAAGTTTCAAAACACATTGATCACGTAGCAGGAACGGATCCTGAGGCTTGGTTGAGTTTGCTCCCCCCGACTGATCAATGGAAGTCAGCACGTTTATTACAGCAACCCAGCATTCCTTCTGGGGGACAAATGGAACAAGGACAAGATACAACAATGGAGGTTCCTAGATCGGTCACACCAGCAATTTTCCAGAACCCCGACGTGGGGTCACAGACTTGGAATACGATTAATGGAAACATTCCGACAATCATGTTCGGTGCACCCTTAGTCGCAAATCAGGCCGAGCGAGCTGAAGATCTGAAGGATACTGGACGATTGCTGCCCCACTTTGAGTGGGAGGATGAAGAGGTGGAGGAGCTCAAGACGAAGATGGGACAAGCTCCATCTGACGTAAAAATGTATCCTGACGCAATTAGTAGGAGGCCGTGGAATAGAGAATATCTGGGGAACCTGAATAGATCGCTTTATTCTCTAGAGACAGAATCGTTTCACCTCTTCAAATTGGGCACATCTGCCCTGACCAATTCAACTTCAACAGAAGATTTGGCGCGAGGTATCGAACTGATGACCTTAAAGAGTGCAGAACTTGTGAAACGTGTTAACGATACCAGGATTGAGCATATTTTGAAGATTCCAGTGGATGGAGTGGGAAGTGCCGCAAAGATGGAGTCGCTGACAAAACAGAACGAAAGGATCGACGCAGCGATGGTAGAAGCCCAGAAACGAAGAGGACAGCGAAGAAGAACTCAGAGAATCGACCCGTTGTTTTTTCGGGATGGCCCCGACAGGGGGCATTTTCAACCACAGTCGCCCCAGCATTCCCGTCCTTCCTCTCAGAGAAGTACGTACCACCAACGGCAGGGGCAGACACACAAATTCCAGCCTCGTCGGACACAAACCCCACCCAGGCAGACCCACCAACCATTTTTTCGGAAAGGGAATCAGCAGTATTAGAAGATCGGCTCGCCGACGTGGACAACGGACGTGTCGTGAAGGCCGAGAGGGGAGATGGGATTGGGGGAAGAGTTGGGAGGTTTTGGAGGGCGTGGGGAGAGTTCGGACTATTGGATGTAATGAGAGAAGGGGTGAGGATCGATTGGAACGAACTGGGACCTCCGCGCACTGCGGGACACCCATTCGAACTCAATTTACCAGAAAAAGAAAGAACAGGAATGAACGAGACGATCGAGGAGGACTTGAAGCAAGGGGTGATAAGGGAAGTTTGCAAAGAGGAGGTCAAGTGTTGGAATGCAGTTTTCGTGGTGGCGAAGCAGGACGGAACATGGAGGCGTATCCTGGACTGCCGGAGGGTCAACATTCACGTGATTCAAGACCACTTCAAAATGGACGGGGTGTCCACGGTCGCAGCAACCGTCACGCAGGGCGCGTGGATGGTTGCAGTAGACCTGTCCCAGGCCTACACACACATCCCGTTGCACCCACAAGACCAGCCATTCTTCGGGTTCCTGTGCGGAGGCAGGGCGTTCATGCAGCAAACTCTTTGTTTTGGTCTCACGTCCGCACCTCGGCTTTTCACGAAGATTCTGCGCCCAGTCGTGGGAAGGTTCAGACCCAGTTTTCCTCTGGTCGTTTACCTCGACGACTTTTTGGTTCTTGGAGCAACTGCAAACGAGGCAGAGCTGAACGGATCATCGCTTCGAATACAGCTGGAGAAACTTGGGTTTACGGTCAACAGAGACAAGTCCACCGAGGTCGCTTCTCAACGAATACATTTTTTGGGTCTGGAATGGGATTCGGAACTTATGAGAGTCGAGGTGGGGGAGAAGAAGCGGAAGTCAGTGAGGGAGGCTGTAAAAGAGAGACTGAAACGAGCGAGGAAGGGGGAGAACGTGAGGGTGAAGACAGTTGCATCGTTAGTGGGCAAGATGCAAGCCCTGGCATTTGCAGACAATCTGGCACACTTCCAAACTCGGAGGTTGATTGCTTGGAAAGAGGGGGTTGTCCAGGGGGAGGGCTGGGGAGGAGTCGGGGTGCTTGGAGGGGGAGAGATAGAAGATCTGGAATGGTGGTATCAGAGACTGGCAAAAACGATGGGCCGGTCCATCAGGCAGTTCGAGCAGAGTGTCGTCCTAAATACGGATGCGAGCGAGTGGGGAGTGGGCGTAATTTGGGAACGAGATGGGAAGAGAGTGAGCTGGCAACAGGAATTTCAAGAAGAAGAAGGTTGTTGGTCGAGCAACAAGCGAGAGGCGACAGCAGTGGTAAAGGGATTCGCAGAAGGTGTCGAAAGGGGGATGATTCGGGAGGGAGACGATGTGTTAGTTCTGTCCGACAACATGGTCTGCGTCGCAAACATCAACCGACGATCAACAGCACTCTCACTCCTCCCACAATTCAGACAGTTATTCGCCATAGCAGATCAGGTGAAGTGCAGGTTGTGGTCGGAGCATATCTCGGGAGAGGACAACGAGGTGGCAGATCGGTTTTCACGAATTCGAGACTCAACGGATTACAAACTCAATCATCAGGTATTCCAGCAGATCGTAGAGGATTTCAAGTGCAGCCCGAGTGTGGATGCCTTTGCATCAAAAAACAACAGACAGACCAAAAGATATTGGTCACTCGTCAACGAAATGGAGTCGAGCGGAACGAACGGCCTGTTGCAGGATTGGCGAAAAGAGTCGTGCGTTTTTGCACACCCACCGATCCCTCTAGTTCAGAGGGTCCTACAGAAGTGGATGCAAAGCGAAACAATGATGATCCTCGTCGTCCCGGACTGGACGACTCTACCAGGGAGAGACACGATCGAGAAGTATGCGGAACGATCACTACTATTGGGGAGGACGGAGGAAGTGACGGAGGAAGGGAGCGGGATGACAGCGGCGGGGAGCGGCCGCCCACCCGGCTTGCTCCGAGCATACTTGATGGGGAAATTTGGGAGGGACTTGTAAGTGAACTAGAGATTGAGGAGGACTCGATGCTGTGGATTTTGGCAAGTTATAGCGAAGCTACAGTGCGACAATATGCCGGGGCCATCCGGAGGTGGATAGAGGAGGAAGCAGGGGCAGGCAGGGATTGGAAGGACGTGGAGCAGTTGAAGGTAGTCAATTTTTTGTCACGATGGTTTAAAAGGACGGGATCAGCGAATACTACAGCTTCAGCAAGGAGCGCATTGTCTTTTCTGGCGCAGCTTCTGGGAATGGGACCTGTCGGAGAGTCCCTCGCGGTGAAGGCCACAATGAGAGGTATACGGAAAGTTCATCCTTCAACGCCGAAGTATACAGACACGTGGGACGCTGACGTCATGGAAGGAGAAATTTTGAAGGGATGGGTTAGGCGGAAGACGATGCGTGAAAGAGAACTGGTTTTGCATCTATCGGCCATCCTCTCGCTTCAACACGCACTCAGGTTCACGGAGATGGCGAGGATTAGAGGGGAATCGGTTGTGGTTGATAAGGAGAATCACTCGATCAGTTTCAAAACAAGGCTGAAGACTGGCGAAAGCGAGGAGACGATAACATTAGAGGAGGGGAAGATATTTCAAGGGCTGAGAGCTGTGGACTGGGTATTGGAACTAGATCGAGTAAGAGGACAAGATCGGACGGGACAGCTGTTGAGATTGGAGGGCAGAGATCAGGATGCAGGGGATATCGCGAGGCATATTAAGGAACTAATGGCGAGAGCGGGAGTGAACACGGACAAGTATGGACCGTATACTCTCAAACATGCTGGGCGATCAAAGCTAAAAGAGAAGGGAATTACATACGCGGAGATTGCCAAACGAGCTAGATTATCGACGACTTCCAAGACGCTGCAACGCTACTACATCAAACCCATTTCTGCTCCCAACGAGCTCAAACTTTCTTCATCTCTTCGAGATAAAGCCATTAGTCCACAATCACTGAAGAGTGATTCTGACA
The DNA here is from genome assembly GCA_033064195.1 of Blattamonas nauphoetae. NCBI lineage: Eukaryota > Preaxostyla > Oxymonadida > Blattamonas > Blattamonas nauphoetae. The sequence goes on from JARBJD010000308.1 coordinate 37,394, forward strand.
ATGGTTTAGAAAGAAGAGATGAAGAAAGTTTCAAACCTCCACCCGCCCCAGCAACTCGAAGATCAGATAGACTTATACAGCAAAAAGGAAATTCATCTCTTCTTTCTAAAGCTCCCAACAGAGTAACAAAGGGAAGATCACGTCACGTGAACAAAGGTAAGTGAAGAGCGGAAGATTATTCATTATTTAGACGTATTTAATACATTTCAAGGGAATTATACTCAAACTTTCTTCATCTCTTCTTTCTAAACCATTGTCAGAACAAATTATTACAGTCGGTCGGACTGTTGAGTAATTTGTAACTCGTCACATCAAACGTGCCACTGTAGAATTCTTTGTTTTCACGAAAATGAAAAAAGTGTCAAACCTCCGTCTAAGTCGTGTGTCGGTATTCGATGTTCTTTCAAAAAGATCATTCAGAATTTCATAGAACATTTCATACATCGTTGTTTTGCTCATTCATCACCTGTCTTTGTCATCGTGCTCTGAGAGAATGAGGAGAGTACTCAATTGGAAAAAATGAGACAATATTGGACGATACCGTGTCAACGTATTGTTGACCTATTGTGCTGTGCGCATTCAATGGTCTCATGCAATCAGCTTGCGAAAAACGACGAATCAGTCGAGGAGGAGAAAAATGGTCTACTTTCGTTGAATCTGAAACTGGAGTGCTAGACACGATAAAAGAGGACTAGATAAGAGATATATCCTGAAATCAAACCTAAATTGTTGATAGAGAGTCTACAATAGCACATCGTTTGACGATCCAATCAACACACTGATATTCATTAGCAAGGTTGAAATCTCAAGGTATCCCTCTCTTTGTCAGCTTTCCTGTGTAACTTTCTCAACCTGAGGCCTATATATTGGTGTTATCCCATCCACTAGTTAGAACGGGATTTGAATCACAACTCTTTGTCAACTCCTGTTTGACTACGAGGACGATGTCTTTTATCATCCAAATAACAGATTTAGTTTGAGACTTTAAACAATTTACTAATTCGACATACAATTTGAAAGTGTAGATTCCAAGATTGAGACAAGGAGTGAAATCAAAATTAGTGGATATTGGACAGATTCATCACACTTTAACAAACAATCATTGAAGAACTCTCAATTCGGATGATCAGCATTGAATCGAGTCTCAGGAAATCAGATGATTGTGTTGATTGAATCGTCAAACGATGTGCTATTGTAGACTCTCTATCAACAATTTAGGTTTGATTTCAGGATATATCTCTTATCTAGTCCTCTTTTATCGTGTCTAGCACTCCAGTTTCAGATTCAACGAAAGTAGACCATTTTTCTCCTCCTCGACTGATTCGTCGTTTTTCGCAAGCTGATTGCATGAGACCATTGAATGCGCACAGCACAATAGGTCAACAATACGTTGACACGGTATCGTCCAATATTGTCTCATTTTTTCCAATTGAGTACTCTCCTCATTCTCTCAGAGCACGATGACAAAGACAGGTGATGAATGAGCAAAACAACGATGTATGAAATGTTCTATGAAATTCTGAATGATCTTTTTGAAAGAACATCGAATACCGACACACGACTTAGACGGAGGTTTGACACTTTTTTCATTTTCGTGAAAACAAAGAATTCTACAGTGGCACGTTTGATGTGACGAGTTACAAATTACTCAACAGTCCGACCGACTGTATGACACCTACGAACACGAAACGACAAACGAAACCGAGTCGCGTTTATTGAAAAAGAAAGAGTGTAATTCGGTTTTTTTCATCTCTAAAAGTATCCCAGACCCACATTACTTCCAAAAAAAACCAATTGTGTTTACGATTCAGACTGGGGACTCTCTTTCGATTTGGTTGTAACTGACTTTCCCATCGACACTCGAATTGGATTGAATGACGCCTTTGTGCCAGTCGGTGACGAAGCAAAGAGAAGCACGGCGAGCGGGTTGTTCTCTGGAGACTGGTCGGAGATGGTCGGAGTGCGATTGAGAACTGAATGATCAGAAGGGGGAATGAAGAGGAGAATGAAGAGAGATGAACGAGGAAGGAGGAGAAAGAAGAATGAAGAGGAGAAAGAAGAATGAGGAATGAATCATGAACACACCCTGGAGTTCCAGCTGTCGTTTCGGCTTTGGTGTCACTGGCTTCTCTCCTTTCTCTTCCCCAATCCCTTTTGGGCGATGCTCATCTTCGTCCTTCGTTCCTCTTTCCTTCTTTTGCGAGTCGATTCCAGACCAATCAGAAAGAACCGAATACGCTGTCACTGTGCTCCCAGCCGACCCATCCGACTGAATCACTCGTTCCACCCCCAACTCCTCCCTCCGACTCTTCCTCCTTCTCCCCCTTCTGCCTGTCGGGAGGACGAACGAAGTGGAAGGATGTGAAGCTGTCCCAGTCGACGAATATTCCGAGTTCGATTCAGTTCCATCGCTGCAGTCTGTCTCGCCCGAGTGTGGTTCGTGTTTGTCTCCGCCGTCTTCCTCATCGTCTTCCTCCTTTTTCTCTCCGCGTGGTCCATCTGACACTGTTCGAGATTCTGCGACAGTCTCGCTGAGATCGAGTGAGGTGTCGAATGTGTTGAGCGACATCAATTCCCGCTCTGTCCGTTTCTCCTCCCGACCTGCTTTCTTCGACTCAGAAGCGACAACAACGCTCTGTTTCTCTTCGTCGACCTCGATCTCTTCCTCTTGCTCGTCGTGTTCCTCTTCAGCTGTCTCGCCAACTTGGATTGTCGTGCTGCCTTCTTCGCTTGTTAGACTGTCGAGCGATTCGTGTTTGTTCATCTTCGTCCTCCCTTCGCGTTCAGCACTTTCTGCTCCTTCCATCTCAACCATCCTTTCTTTGTAGCTTCGTCCAGCTCGTGTCTTGTGCAGCCAGTCCGAAAGAGACAGTGTGTTGGTGAAAAACGATGAAAACTGGTCTTGTTGCTGAACAGGGACGTAACTGGCAGCAGCATCGTTCTTTTCGATCGGCTGGAAGTGCTGTTCTCCAAACGTGTCTCGCTGGGGAGGTGTCTGGTGTGGATGGAGTGAGTGCTGAGTCGGTGGGTGTGTGAGGTGTTGATTGAGCTGCCTCGAAACGTGTGTCGATGGAAGAGACAGACGCGCAAGCTGTTCGGAAATCGTCTCGCGTGCATCAAAATGTGGCTGTGGATGCTCGTTGTGGGTGTGGAACGGAGGATGGTTCTGCTGTCGCTGAACCACCGACGAGACGGTCTGTGCGAGTGTTGTCTTCAGTTTGGTGATGACAGTGTCGAGCAGGACGTCGATTTCCGAGTCGTCGTCATCGTTAGATGTGTCTCTTTCCTTCTCATCGTGCTTGGCCTGAACGGATTTGTTGTGTTCTCGCATTCCATCAGAGACTCTCTCCCATCTCGTTTGATGTTCGTGCTGCGGAGAGAAGTGGACAGGAAGGGAATCGAAAGTGGACGATGACGAATCAAAACCAGCAGAATCTGTCTGGTCTGTCCAGTTCTCCTCTTCGATAATGTCGTCCTCGTTCTTTGTTCCGCCTGGCAGAGTGACTGGATGGGATCGATGCCCGATTGCGGTGATCGTGTCATCAGAAGGCCTGTCGCCGTTGAAAGATGTGTTCTGCTCGAACAGACTCTCGTCCTGCGAGGAGTCTTCGTTGTTCAGCTCGCTCAGCGTCGATTCTTGTCCGCCTGTCCATCTTTCGGGTCGTCTCCAAACGCGGTTCTTCCAACTTTGTTCATTTTCTCCTTTCGACTTTTTGTTTCGTTCCTTTCGTTTCTCAAAAGGTGTGTTTGCGTTTTCATCGTCCAACACAAACGAGAGACGCGAGGGTCTGGTTGGAGTTGAAGTGGAACGAGATGATTGTTCCCTTTCTGTCTTCTTCAGCACAGAATCGGGGGCGGGATTCGTTCGTCGTTTCTTTCTGAGGGTGTCAAGAATTCGGTCAATCGGTGAGCGGATGGGAGAGGCGTAGTGTGGAGTGCTGGTTGATCTGATGTGCCGTTTGAGAGGGGATTTGGAGGATGTGGGTGTGGATTTCGGCGGTTGGTGAGAATCGACAAAAAAGACATGTGGAGACGATGGAGAGAGGTGTATTGGGGATTTTGGGGAGATTTGTGAGATAGTGTAGTCATCAGAGGAAGTGGAAGGGATTTTGATCGGCAGGGAGAGAGGAGGACGAGGCTGTTTCTGACTCGGTTGAATTACGTGTTCAACGATGTTTTGAGATGAATCATCACTTGAATCACTTGAAAGGAATGATGAAAGAGTTTCTCGTGGGATAGGAAGTCCAGTAAGACGGTTCTTCGGTTTAGGATCAGTCGGTGTTTGTGAATGTTGATGATTAGATGAGGAGTGTGGGATCAAGGGAGGAGATGAGGTCTGACTTTGTATTTCATTCAAAAATTTGAATGACGGCGTAGAAAAATCAGGATATCGGATGGAATTGAAGATTGGGCGAGTCTGATTCACGGGTGGCTGGAGATTCGGTTTGGCGGCAGAAGGAGGAGGAAGAATCGAGGAGAAGACAGGAACCGACGGGGTAGTTGTGGGTGAAATCATTTTTGGTGTTTGATAAGTCATAGGTCGTTCCAATGGGCGAGTTGTTTCGGAAGGAAGTTGTGTGGGAGGCTGCATCTCATTTCCCGCCTCAACATGACGAGACAAGGAGTTACTGTCCGCAGGAGCTCGATATATTCGGAGTGGGTGAGGAAATTCCTGGAAATCGGAAGGAATCAGGACGACACATCCGAGATCGAGACAACAGTGTGGATGGGCTTGACAAAACGTAGAAATCAGATCAACGTCAGATGGGAGCAAGAGTGGCCAACAATCTTGTGATAGCAGTGAGATTCCAAAGTAAGAGAGGGAGAGGTTCGACGTCGAGAGTTTAGAAAGAACAGCCTTCAAGCATGACCGATTCAATGAGAGTGAAGACATGTCCAAGAACGACAAAGAGTGGCACGAACAGAGAAAGTCAACAAATGAAGTGAGTGATGATGGAGAGAACGAGTTTGGCATTGATTTGAGGATCGGTCGGACTGTTTTCAAATGTGGGTTGTTTGTGAGGAATGACGAAGGGGAAAACGAGTGTGAAGTTGATTTTTGTGACGGATAGGAAGAGGAAATTGGTAATCTAATGCTTGGAGATTGAGATATGGACTGGAAAAAGTTGGTGAACCGATCAGCTTTTCCTGATTGATGAGAGGAATCTTTCTGGCCTTGATGTTGATCAGGGATCTTATTTGGATGATGTAAAGATGAAAACATAAGAAAATTACGAAGTGGTGCACCATGTCGCTGGATTGACGATGATGTCTTTGGTTTCTTCGTTAATGAATCGAGCGAAGAGAATAATGCCAAAATTGTCGACGAACATATTTTCTTCTGGTCATTTTGTTCAGGAAATGTCGTGTTTAGGAGTTTCTCATTGCCAATTTTCAAACCCAGGAGAGAATGGTGTCGTGACAGAAGTTGTCGTAAAGTCTGAAGATCCAAGGATGACAACCCACAGGAGGAAACATCAACCATATTAGTCAATCTTGGGACTGCAAGGCCATGTAGGCATGACATTTGGTTGATATGTAAAGTGTCATGCCGATCACGCCCACCGAGTCAGGGGATCTCGACAATTCAAGTGAAGGAAGTAAGATACAACCGCAACCATGTCTCATCAGAGGATTGAAGAACAAAACATAGAAGATGTCTGATGTCCTCTTGAAAATGATAGAAGTGGAAAAAAACGTTCTTCTCAAACTATATTGACAGATGAAGTGTTTCATTCAAGCGGATCAAATCCCCTCTGCTTCTTTCGGCAAGGGGTGAAGAGGCACTTGACACCCTCCATCACCATCCGTGGAATTCCGACCCAGAAATAAACGAATGGAATGATCTCAATTCCAGACTTCTTCCGAGCAAACTTGTTGATGGGGATACCAATGGCAAATAAGAGAACCAGCGCAGCCAAAAGAATAATGTTGAAAACCCAGCCCCAGCCCATTCCGCCACCTGACGGGCAGCCCCACTTTCCGCGGGCGTTGACTGTGATTGAGAGAGATGTTCTGGCAATAGAGATGAAAAGAGGTTATAAGAAAAGAAGGATGGGAGGTGATTGGCGAGAGGGGCAGACGAGTCCACATTTTCCGCGGTGACTGTTTCTTGAGTTTTGTCACAATAAATATTCCATCGGACGGTGAAAGGGCTTGTAAACATTTTGTACTCATCTGGATGGAAATGGGAGTGTTGGGGGGAGGAGATGAACGAGATGGGAATGAAGACGTGAATGTTTGGAACAAAAATAGGTGAGAAATGGTGAAGGGAAAAATGTATCAATCACCGCAAAGAAGGAAAAACAGGTGACATACAGTTGAACCAGATTCCCATCGAATCAGGAAGCTCATCGCAGGTTTCATTCGTGAAGTCACCTCGACATTCACAAGTCCATTGATTAATGCGATAGAAGTTGCAGTCCGCAGTTGTGCAAGTACCATTCATCTCAAGTGCTTTTCGAAAGTTTGCACGCCAGGTATGCATGCCATCGACACCTGAATATTCACCACTAAAAGATTATGAAAAGGAAGTTGATTGAGAATCTGATATACTCTGTTTTTGTGAGGCTTTTGAGATTTTTGTACTGTTTAAGGAGTTTTTCGTCGCACGCACAAATGGAAAGTGAAACGATGAAATGGAGGAGCATTTGAAAGTGGAGAGGGGGATAGTGAGAAGACAATAATACGCCGATCAAGGGGGGCATGATCGTTTCTAGGACTTATCTTTCTGATAAGACCGAAAATCAAACATCCTCTATTCCTTCAAGTCGAATCGGATTCAAGAAAAGAAGAGAGCATTTTTCCGTACAGCATTCCCATTCTACCCACTTTTTAAGTCGCGAACAAAGGGTGTGATCAAACAAATTGCTCATGTTATTTTTCACTGTCTCATTAATCTCGGCCACCCAGTTCGTTCCATTCGAGAATGCCACAAATGGCTGTGTTGAAACTGCTGTCGGCTATGCCACCAAACAAAACGGGAAGGGATATTCTCAGAACCAATGCACTGGACGTGCTGGTGAATGCTGCCGTCTCGGTCCCAACTGTTTCGATTGCTCTGGACTCGTGTACATGGCATACAAGCAAGCCGGTAAATCTGTCCCCACAACCACTCGCGGATACCCTGGCGGACTCAAGAGTGTTGGAGTGGGCAACGCCAAGCCAGGTGATATCCTCTGGAGATCAGGCCATGTCGGTCTCGTTATCAACAACAACCAGGTGGTCCATGCTGCCAACCCAACCCGCGGAGTGTACATCTTGAGCCTCTCTAGCTTCAAGCAGTACAACAACCCAACAGCTGCCTACCGTGTTTGCTAAACTAACCTGTCCAACTAATGTCTCCAGTCGCATTTTTTGCATACTTATTCACTCTTCCTTAAATTCAAACAGAATGAGTTCAGCCATTTTTACAATCTGTTGAGAATGTTGTCAGGGGTTTTAGAGATTGTCTCAATCCAGTCAGATCCGGTCTTCGACATCTCTGTTTTCAGATCACAAAAATGGAGATCTTGACAAAGTTTGCCAAAAATTCGCCCAAAATGTGATTCTCACAACGTTTCCGTCATTCTTCCTTTATGTGTGACACACATGACAATGCCGATCTCACACAATGAATTGGACGAAGTCCACATGATTTGTGGAGTTTTTTTCGTTCTCCTATGTTGAGATTCAGTCGTGTTTCGAGACTCTCAGATCAGCCAAAATCAACCACAAACAATCTGAATAATCGCGCAATCGGATGTTGTAGCTTGTTTTCGCTCACCTCCCTCCCTATTGACAACAATTTCGCGTGGACCACTGTATCAGTGCACACAGACTTTTCGAACGTCCTCCATCTGCTGGAACCCTCCTAAAAGACACTTTTCATAATCCAAATCATCGCATACCATATCACTCGGATTCTTGCTGTCATTTTAACGACACAATACATGAAGCTGAAAGATCATGTCCAGTTCGCCTTTTTTCGTCTTTTTCTCCAATGGATGTATTTATCTCTGTTTTTTCACACAGAATTTGCTGTTGACGGTTGTGTATAGTCTTCGTAAATCTTTGGACCGGTTTTATCACCAAAAGTGAGAAGATTTGTCCAAAACAAAACAAAGGGTATGATCAAACAACTTACTCATATTATTTTTCGCTGTCTCATTAGTCTCAGCCACCCAGTTCGTTCCATTCAACAATGCCCAGACCTTTGACACTGATCTCATCGATCTCAGCTTTTTTGATCTCAGAAAATAACTAGTGTTCAAATTCTCATAAAACTCGAAATAACGAAGTAAAAGACCCGCTATCCGTGTTGAATTTTGTTTATAAGCACTTTCATTGAAATATCTAGATGAATCGTCCCACAATAATTCTTCATCTCGATCTGATTGAAGAACTGGATGAATCACGCTTGTTTATCAAATAATTTATTAATTCCACCGCGACAGATCTCCTTTACCATGTCTCGACGATTATTTCTCTCTTCGAGTGATTTAGTCAGCAGGTTAACATTCGTTGTTCAATTGTATATTAGTCTTCGAGATTTCTACTCTTTATCACGATCCTCAGTCCTATTTTGACTTGGTTAATCTATACTTTCCATTATTTATCTCTTTATTTCCATCTCTCCCAGATAATCTGTCAGTGACCAGTGAGATCACAAATGACACGTCAAAGCCGCCTCTCGAATGACCCCTACTCGTTTCTGCGGACTCTCCTCGTATGTTTGGAATTCCCTGATTGCTGGTGCAGGCGAACAGATTCTGCAATCACCTCCGATCGTCCAGAAATGGTTTGCTGTTTTGGGTTGGTCGTTCTCTACGCGGCTGTCTTTGACTGTCGCATCGTCAACCGTCCTCTCTCCAAACTATTCCTTGCGTCCCTGAACGATGCATTGTTACCAGATTATCTTTCCCATTCTCGACTTTTGAACATCTCCAAAACAATTCTCGTTTATCTCGTCGAAATGGGATGTGCCCCGCATTCTCACCCTCCACAGCCACCTCCGATCTGTTTCAGGATCATCCAGTCCGTTGACTGTCATCTGAGTCTTAAATCTCGTTCCTGCAACCGAGCCACAAACAGCCATCCGAAATCGAAGAATCCAAACACTCTTGAAGAGAGTGTTGGTCCACATAGCGACAACTCTGCATGATACATTGTCAGGGATGAATCAACTTGTTCAACAGCCGGCTGCGGCCGTTCAACTGCGAGCTACCGGTCCGAAGCGAAAAGGAGTGTCAATACATCCCGCAAATTCCGCTCCAATATCAATTATGAATACTGCCCAAGTTGGATAGTCAATGACCGGAAAGGAAAGGATCAGCGAAACCCACGAGGTGCTATTCAGATGACGCTTTTGGAAGGCTGAATGATCCCTCCGATTTTTCGCCCTTTGGACTGAGCACGCGTTGAATCGCTTTTCAGACGATGAGGAACTCTATCTCGCCACCACTCCTCCAAACGAGCTCTCTTCTCAACACTGTCGTCACCCTCCTCAGATCGCCGTCCAAGCAGCTCAGCGACGAAGTTCCAACCGAGTTCTTTCAGAATCAGCATTTCAAGAACAGTATGGACAAGGTGGATGAGGTCGACTGGAACTTGGCAAACGAAACACTCGTCGAGCGGTGTCATCCAACCAGACTTCGTTGTGCATCAGCCAGTTGCTGTTGGGATGCGACGAGGAGGGGAGAGCAAGAAGAAGATCTTGGAGATGGAGAAGCAGAGACAGTCAGACGCCTTGCGGACTGTGGAATGGAGAGCGAGAACAGTGCAGACGAAACACCGAGATTTTTCAGACCAAATGCGAGCAACATCCACTCCCACGTCGTCCTCACTCCACACACAACAACAATCCCAGTCGACTCTCTCTCCCACCCTCACCCACACTCCCTCCCCAAAACCCTCTCCCAACCCCTCTCGAATGAACTCGTCCTTCTCCGTCTCGCCGAAGCCTCGAAGTGCCAGTGCTGATCGGAGTTCACCACCGTCTCGCCCCGCATCCAGCTCACCCGAACGCGCTTCGCCTTTTCCTCGCTACTCGCGCCCCACTTCCGTGTACGGACACAAATACAAGAACTTCGACGACCTCCTCCTGTCCTGACTTGGAACCCGGCCGACGAAACACTCCACCCGCTTGTGCAGAGGAAGCTGCTTCGGAAGGTCGAGGAGGATGCCGAAGAGGAGGAGGAAGAAGACTGGGACACGCTTTTCGACAGCACCGAGCCAATCCATCCGTCTCTTCAGCCAGCACGAAGCACATCGCCCAAAGCAACACACGAAAGGAAAACACCACCCGCACAGATATTCACGTCACACACGCTCGTCGCAAACCCAAACCAGGCAGAGAACGACACACTCAAGCGATAGATCGAAAACGACGCCATTTCCTTCACAACAGAAGGATCGTACACAGATGATCCCCCTCTCTCTCCACACTTGCAGTTGGAGTCGTATAATCCAAACTTCGAGCTGTGGCAGAGTCTCAATGACAACGTCGACAAAGGGGCGAGGGCAGCTGAAGAGAACCGGCGACATATCGAAACCGAAGTGCTCGACGAACTCGCAGTCGACGCTGTCGACACATCTGTCACCTACGAGCAGCAACTGCGGGAGAGCTCCTTGCGAGACGTGGTGCGGAAGATGAAGCCGTTTCTGAAGCAGTCGTCGATTCTCATACCGACACTCCCCAAAAGCGACGCTCTCGTCAACCACCAATCTGGAGAAGACACTCCCGCAGAAGAGTGCAACCACAACGAGGCCGACCACAGCGATCGAAGCCGCAGTTCCTGCAGACGATGGAAGACAGGCCGAGAAACAGACCAGCGACTCACACGAAAAGCTGAAGCAGAGCTAGCAAACGCAGAAATTGCGCAAAGAGGAAGTCAAGTTAGTGGAACATGCGAATGATGTCGAGAGCGAGTACTGGGAGATGGAACAGGAAGATGAGGAGGAGAGGCTGCACGGAATCGACGAACACCATCTGATGAACAACAGGAATTAAGCAACGATGCAGAGGAAGGCCGAGATCATGACGTAGCGTTGGCCAACACGACAGACAATCTAAAGCAAAAGTTGAGTGGGTTTTCCTCTTTTCTGTGTTTATTCAATCACACTACAACCATTTCGCTTTTTCAAGATTCTTATTTTGACCAATTGACACAACAATGAGACAAATATAGATACGCCTAATTAAGTCATTGATCTCAGTCCCAAAAACCGGAACTGAGATCGATCGATCTCAGTTTCTGCTTGATTGATCTCATGTATCAAAGGTCTGTCAATGCCTCAAATGGCTGTGTTGATATTGCTATCGACTATGCCTTCGCCCAGGAAGGGAAACCGTATTCAGACCTCCCATGCTATAACCGTACAGGTGAATGCTGCCGTTTCGGTCCCAACTGCTTCGATTCCGCTGGACTCATATATGTGGCATACAGGCAAGCCCGTCAAAAAGTCCCCCCAACCCATCAAGGATACCCTGGCGGACTCAAGAGTGTTGGAGTGGGCAACGCCAAGCCAGGCGATATCCTCTGGAGATCAGGCCATGTCGGCCTCCTTGGAAAAAACGACAAGGTGGTCCATCTTTCCAACCCAAACCGCGGAGTGTACATCTTGAGCCTCTCAAACTTCAAGCAGTTCCAAAGACCAACAGAAGCCTACCATGCGGATCTAACCCGACCACATGGATCTAACCCGACCACAAAAGACACTTTTTTCGACTCAAATCTCAATCCATCCCAGATTTCTCCAAACCCACATTTGAGTGAGTCCAACCCATTTGGAGATTGGATTCCTCCCTCCCCCATGAATCATCGAGGGAGAAATCGAACTTCCAAAATAGGATTCCAGGGCTGGGGCGCCTATTTCGGAGTCAGGGTATCGACCCTTTTTTGGCTCCAAAATAGGAGGTCCTTAACATTTAAGCTTAGGGAATCCAAACTTCAGAACCACTTTTCTCCACGCCTGTTCAAGATTTTTCTTTTCGTTTCATTTCTGGTGGTTTGGGATGGTTTTCTCTCGAAATGACAATTTTTCGAAAAATGAAAAATTCTGGGGGACCTGGGTGGAAATTTAGGGTCAAATACTGATTTCCCTGTATAACAAGCTTAGGATCTTGAAAACTTGTTTTGATCATATCTCCACAACCAGACATAGTTCGGACATGAAGTTTTCACCAATATGGATCTTTTGTTGAGAATTATTTTTTCTGAAAATTTTGAAAATTTCGATGACTTCCTATTTTGGCGTTTTTGGGACTTTTCCGTCAGTTACTCCAGTCCCGTTCAAGAATTTACATGAATATTAAGTTTTGTTGTAAAATTATTGTTTGAATTCATTCGAACCTGGGTTGACATCGATTTAATTGAATTTGATGTCAAATTGAAAACATAAAGCAGAGTTAGTTCAGAAAGACCATATTGTCGAAAAATCAGCAAATATTTATCTCAACTGCCGCAAGGGGATTTTTTCAAAATTTTCAGAAAAAAATAATTCTCAACAAAAGATCCATATTGGTGAAAACTTCATGTCCGAACTATGTCTGGTTGTGGAGATATGATCAAAACAAGTTTTCAAGATCCTAAGCTTGTTATACAGGGAAATCAGTATTTGACCCTAAATTTCCACCCAGGTCCCCCCAGAATTTTTCATTTTTCGAAAAATTGTCATTTCGAGAGAAAACCATCCCAAACCACCAGAAATGAAACGAAAAAGAAAAATCTTGAACAGGCGTGGAGAAAAGTGGTTCTGAAGTTTGGATTCCCTAAGCTTAAATGTTAAGGACCTCCTATTTTGGAGCCAAAAAAGGGTCGATACCCTGACTCCGAAATAGGCGCCCCAGCCCTGGAATCCTATTTTGGAAGTTCGATTTCTCCCTCGATGATTCATGGGGGAGGGAGGAATCCAATCTCCAAATGGGTTGGACTCACTCAAATGTGGGTTTGGAGAAATCTGGGATGGATTGAGATTTGAGTCGAAAAAAGTGTCTTTTGTGGTCGGGTTAGATCCATGTGGTCGGGTTAGATCCGCATGGTACCGTGTTTGCTAAACCAACCCGTTCGCCTGATGTCTTCAGTGGCATTTGTTGCTTACGAATTAATTCTTCCTGAACTTCCGACTGACTGTTTTCAGCGATTTGTTCAATCTGTTGGGAATGTTCTGGTCGTATTGGATCAATAAAAAGCAAATTGTCGAAGTGGAATCATAATTGAACACAAATCTTGTTGACTTAAATGAACAAAGACGGAAAAGATATTTGAGAATCCAGTGAACGATATCGGGGAGATGGAACTCGATCGAATACAATACATAAAATAGAAATAAATAGTGGAATCAAATAATGACAAAACAAGGCATATATTTGTGAATTGCGGCAGCAGGACGATGTCGCATCAAAAGGTGTCATAGAGGTGGAGAGCGTGGGTAGAAGCCTCACCAAAGGCCGAAAGACACAACAAGACTATTCAGCACTTTGAGAAAATGAAGAGACGCGGCGCGGTGGGACAGATTTCGGTGCTGAGAAGGCTGACAGTTTTGTTTGCCCAAGAGAAGCTCTGATGGAGAGAGAAGGTGAAAAAGGATGAAAGAGAATCTAACGGGCACACCCTACTCTTTTTGCTCCTCCTCTTCCCCCCATCCCGAAGCTGGGTCTGAAAGACGACGAGATTGACGAAAGCGACGGCGGCGAATTCAGCGCGGCCAGAGACGAACTTGGGAGGGTGGAACGAAGATGGGAAGATGACGGGATTGGAAGTGAAGTGAGGGGGGCCGCTTTGTTTCCGTTGTCCTTCGTTCTGTTCTTCTCATCGTCCCACCTCTCCCCTGTCTGAATCACTGGCGCGGCCGTCGCTGGTGATGTGAGCTGGGCTGTGTGCGTTGTTCGACGAGGAATGCGCGGTCGGGTGAGAGTTGATCCTCCCGTCGGACGAGTCATTCCTTCCTTCGACTTTCGCTCTTCACTTTCGTATCGTCGCTTTTGCCAAGGCTTCTGGTATCGCTCCCAAATCGGTTGTTCGAAGTTCACTCGAGGAGCTACGGAATATGGCTGGTTTGTTCCGACAACAGGGCGTCGTCCACGAGTTTGAGGCGGATCAGCGTCGTTGTTGTTCTGTGTGCTTGAAAGAAGTGTTGGGAGAGAGATAGCTGTGGAAAGAGACTGTGATTGTTCTTTCCGCGGATGGCTTGCGAGAGAGAAGCGAGTGGAGTACGAAGACGAACGGTTCATCGACGACGACCTGACGGGAGGGTGAACGAGGGTCCGCTCTGGCTTTGTTTCGATTGGAGTGGTGACAGACTTGACTGGGGGACTTGGCTTGTCCTCGACAGGGTTCGGGACTTCTTTCTTCTCTTCTTGTTTTGGGTCCTCCTTCTTGACGGATTCTTTGTCTGAATCGTCCTTCTTCTTCTCGTCTTCATTTCCGGAATTGTTGTCGTTCGTTAAATGCACTGCAACGAGTGTCCCCTTCTTTTCTGTCTCCTTTTTGGGCTCGATGCGCACTTCGTCTTCCATCGGTTTCTCCATTGTCCTTTTCTCCTCCTCCTTCTTCTCTTCATCTTCTTTCTTCTTCACCTCCGCGGCCTCGTCCAGAGTGCTGAGAGTAATCACGTTGAACGGGAATTTTGGTGTTGTCGTCGAAGCTGAAGCATTTGTTGTGGGTAGGAATGTTGCGGGAAATTTAGTTGGTGTGTTCGAAAGCTGAGAAGGAGGAAAGGGCGATGATGCCAGTGGATTGGAAGGGTTAACACGAGGTGAGGAGACCTGCGGCCGGTGATGTGGAGGGAAGGAGAGAGCAGGCGAAATAATCTGTGGGGCAAAGTCAAATAATGAGTCGGGTTTCTCGGTCTTAGGAGTATCAGGAAGCGAAGGGAGGTGAGGGAGGACGAGCGGGATTGTTGCAGTCACAGGCTGACGGACGATGAGAAGAAAGAGAAGAACAGACTGTAACAGAAACAGGGGCGATAACGGACTCCATGGACTCCATTGTGGGCGGAGATTGGACAGGATTTGCAGGAACCTGGATGGACATCGTTGGAGGGGAAGAGAGTGGATTGATTCTGGAAAGATGAAAGAGTGTGATAGAATACGTCTTCTTGTCTTCCTTTTTTTCATTTTTGGCAACCACTCGATCATTTTCTTGTGATGTTGGTTTCTTGTCCTGATTAGCTGGTTTTTCTGGTTTGGGTTGGGCTGATTTAGATTTTGGCACTGGCGCTGGTGATTGTGTCTCATCAGGCGGTGAAACTGTTGTGGATGTCTTCTTTTGAGTCGTGGTCTTCGTTTTTTGCGATGCTGCTGTCGCCTTTTTCTTTGGCTGAGGATTGTTCGGTGGTGGTTCTGAATCAGATGAAACTTCCTTGTTCTTGGCCACTGTGTCTTTGGCAACAACATTGGGCTGTCGTTCCGCAACTGTCTCAACAATGTTTGCCTTTTTCTGTGGTTCGGACTTTTTCCTTTTGGAGGGGAACAGATCGTAGAAATCCTGTTCCGCTCTTTCGGCCACCTTCTTCCTTTCATCACTCTCCTTCACAAAGTTTTTCTCTCCTTGACAGACAGTGTGGTGAAGATCTGCTTGGAGTGTCAGAAGGTGCATCCATTCATATATTGGGAGTGATCGACATTGGGAGAGGAGTTCGATGGGAGGAGCGATGATCATGGGTGGTGAGTCCAACGTACTTTGTATTTTCAGCACCTTTCGTGTTTTCAGTGAAGGTGGGAGCACTTCGGAATTTGCACTGTCAGCGGTTGGATTTGTTGGTGATGGGTGTGATAAAGAAACTTGGCCTCCAATAACTGTCGGAAGCAACTTAAACTTAACCTTCGTGTTGGTGAGTGGCTTAGCAGGGGTCTGAGGCATTGATATTGTCTTGTTGAAGAACGTGTTTCGAATAACGAATTCCTCTTCGTACAGTTCAGGAGTCCACGTCACAGACGGAACCATGTCTTCGTAACGGTAGAGCTGATCCTGAAATGACTGTCGCATGTGGGCCTTTCGACACGACAGCATAATCTCAATTGTAAAGGCTGCGTCCCACTCGAACTTTCGCATCAGGTAAGCTGCTGTCACAAGAGGGGCACGGTTTTGGCCCCAAAAAGAATGAATTAGGACTCCACCGAATGCACTATGGGCTTCACAAATAAAGTGGTAGACAGATTCTGCTGTCTGGCCATCTGAAGAGATGTAATCTGCAGTGTCGTCGTCGTCAATTTGGATGTTCAGGTATTGAACCCCAATCCGCACAAATCGGTTCGGGACAGCTGACCGGGTACAGTTGACAATGTGGGTTATTTTGTTGTTTAGGATGAACTGAAACCGAACGGACAAAGAGATATGAGGAAGAAGATGGAGGGAACATCAAAAAGAAAAAGAGAAAGAAAAAAAGATGGAGAGAGGGTAGGAATATTTGGTTGACTCATTTAGTTCCATGATTGGGTAAAAAATGAGCGATTTAGAATTGAAGAGAAAATGTTGAAAACCTGTTCACTTGAAGCAGCTTCAGATCCTCCAACATAGATTCCATCTCGTAATTTCGAGACTGGAGTCAAATCAGGATTTCTCATCGACGAAGAAAGTGTTGAGATTGGAGTGGATTTTCGTTTCGCGATTTGGACTGTTGATGAACGATCAGGAGAAGAGACAACTGGAGAAGTGCTACCTGCCCCTTGAAGTGCTGGAAATGGAGGCTTGGTCGACGATTTGGCCCTCGATGGAGGCATGACGGAGAAAAAACGAAATTAAGGGATCTCTTTTGAAAAAGTGGGGATAATGGAGAATACCTCGAATCTTCTGCATAAAGAATGAAACATGAATGAAAAAAACAGAAATTAAGAACTCAGAACAGCTAGGAGCATCAAAAAAACTCAAGATGTGATGAACAGCTTCAATTGAATGGCGAAAGCATTAAGAATCAAAAATATTTGAGAATGACACTTTTCGCATAGCTGTCTCCCTCAATTTGACGAGGGGGAGGAATCAATAATGTTGACTGACGAATTCTTTCGACTCAGCCCATTGGGAGTGGTTGTCTCCAAATTCGTGTTTTTATCTTCTTTGACCTGGCTGACGGAGACGGGACGTGATATCACCTCACTGCGTGTTCGGTTGAGTCCTTTCCGTGGTTGTTTGTCCTTTCGGCTGTGATGTTGGGCTGCAAGTTGTGACTGGTGTAATGCGACATCACTCATCAGTTCTTCCAATTCAGCAACCTTCTGGATTCGGTCGATCAATTCGGAGACGGTTTGCCGTTCGCGTCGTTCGCATTCTGCTTTTGCTTCACAAACCTGCTGATATCGAGTTTGTAGTTCTTTCAGTTGGGTATCATGAGATTGCTGCAATTGGGCGATCTCTTGTTGTGCTTTAGACAGCGCGAGATTCCACTCTGCTTCCTTTTTGGAGTGATGTGACACTGATCGGATCAGCTTAGAAATTATGAGAGTATGAGACTGAGAGTCGGAAGCGTGGGTTGCACAAGCATTTTCTAACTGAGATAACGACGTAGAGAGAGTGGAACATTCCTGTTCGGCCGCCTTGAGTTGAGTGAGAGTGGTTTGAAGTTCCTCTGCATGCTGTGTTTTCAGTCCATCAATCAGATTGTCCTTCTCTTGCAATTCCTCTGTTAAACTCCGTCGTGTCTCGGAAAGTTCCGTCTGGAGCGATTTCACAAGTGTTTCTTGTTCCATTCTGGATCGCTCTTGTTCCTCCGCATGCTGTGTTTTCAGTCCATCAATCAGATTGTCCTTCTCTTGCAATTCCTCTGTTAAACTCCGTCGTGTCTCGGAAAGTTCCGTCTGGAGCGATTTCACAAGTGTTTCTTGTTCCATTCTGGATCGCTCTTGTTCCTCCGCATGCTGTGTTTTCAGTCCATCAATCAGATTGTCCTTCTCTTGCAATTCCTCTGTTAAACTCCGTCGTGTCTCGGAAAGTTCCGTCTGGAGCGATTTCACAAGTGTTTCTTGTTCCATTCTGGATCGCTCTTGTTCCTCCGCATGCTGTGTTTTCAGTCCATCAATCAGATTGTCCTTCTCTTGCAATTCCTCTGTTAAACTCCGTCGTGTCTCGGAAAGTTCCGTCTGGAGCGATTTCACAAGTGTTTCCTGTTCGATTTTGAATTGTTCATGTTCCTCCGCTCGCCTGATCAAATCTTGTTTTATTTTCCGTTTTTCCTCTTCCTTCTGCTTCAACTCCTGATCTTTCTCCTGAACCATTCGCTGGAAGTGATCCCGCTCAGCCTGAACCATCGACAAATTTGTCGAGAGTTGATTGATTTCTTCTTGAAACATAAGATATTCCTGGTGATTGTCTGAAGCAGTTAGATCCTGTTCGCCATACTCCAAATCATCTGTTCCATATTCTTCATTATCGTCCTCAGTAGTGAGATCTCCCTCATTTTCCTCAAAATTGACGTTATTGGGCGTAGAGAGTTGGTCATCGGGTGGAAGTTCGTCAGATATCTGTGAAAAATGAATGCTGACAAATCGGGGAGCAACACACCATTGGGGAGATGTCTGAGCATGACGTTATGGGTGCAATCCATTCATCAAAGCTAACCGCGTCATTTGAGACAAAAGACGAAATAAAGGAAATATAGAATGTGAGAATAAAACAACGTATCAACCTGACATAGCAGAGAGAGGATTCAGGAAGTTAATCAGTCAAAACAAGGATTACACTAAGCGCCGCAACATGAGCAAGCGAAATGGGCACAAGCGGTTGTGGAGGGTACCCATAGCGAAGAAAAAACGCCTCCGGATCGTCCAGAGCCTGTGCATAGAAATCAGACTCAAATGACAGAGGAGGAGAGGGCGGGGATGGGGGAAGGAGAGGCGGAGCGGAGTCAACTGGGACAGGTGAAGAGTATGGCGTGAGGAGAGGCTGGTCTCGGCTTGAAATGGCGAAAGTGTCGAGTTGATCCGCTAGGCTGGCCATTGGGAAGGAGGGGGAGGGAAGAAAGAAAGATGGGTGCGGTGGGGGCTGAGACGGTTTGATTGGAGTGAACGTGAGACGCTTGAAAGTGGTCTCGACCTCCAACACGTCTCCGCCCCGACGACCACTCGCCGTGACACGACTGGAAGGCGATGAGGTGATGACAGCTTGCGTGGGGGAGGGCATTGTGTGGTGGGAGGGTGTTGGCAAACGAAAATCTCGCTCGCTCTGTCGACGGGACAGAGTTTGGGGAGTTGTGATGAGAACAGAAAGAGCGTCAGTGGGAGCGCTGCCTCTTCGACGAGGGGTGTGGGTTTGGAAGGACGAGGAGAGAGACAGGGAGGGGTTCGAGTTTGGGGAGGATGGGATCTCGAATGTCCGTTCGTCGTTCGTTCCTGACGAGATGCTGTCAAAATGGAGAACCGGATCCATCGTGTTTGGATTCGTCGCGGGACGAGAAAGAAAGAGGTTCGATTCGAGATTGTTCAGCGATGCAGACGGGAGTGGGGAATGGAAAGAGGCAGACGAACGCTTCGAGTCGGCTGCAAGGATGGTGGGTGTGTTGATGAGAGACGAGGACGACGTGGAGTGCGCGCGTTGGATGGTGAACCCGGCAAAATGGTCTCGGAAGAAGGAGACCAATACAAGTGCTGCGAATTGGCCAGCCAGCTGCGAAGTGAGAGTGGTGTCGCGAGGTGATGTGTCGGCTGTTCCATTCGCTCCTCTTCCATCCTGCACGTCCCGCTGTGGACGAGGACGGAAAGAGTTGGTGAAGAGGCGGACAGCAGACACGACAGTGAAGATGGAAGTGATGAGCTTGACGTGGGTGTCGATTGGGAGCGGGGCGAGAATGGAAACGAGGGCTGGCTGTGTGACCAGACTGAACACACGCAAGATGTCCAGAGCAGGAAGGACAGTGTCGGTCTCACCCACATTTTGGTTTCGGGATGGTGGTCGATCATTGTGAAAGGTTGGCGATGGGAAGGAAGGGAGAGGATGATGGAAATGAAACGACTCGTCGTCGGCAACAGTTGTGGTGAGATGTGGCGATTCGGAGATGACTGTGAAGAACGTCGTGTCGTCGTCTCCAGACACGAATGTGGGCTCGTCTTCGTCTGTGTGCATCGTCAGTGTCATCCCAGCGACCCGCTCCCCGTTCGACCTGCTTTTCAAGATCGGAGGGCGAGAGAGAAGCGGAGGAGGCGGGACAGGTGGTTGGCGACCAGTGCCTGCGAACGACCCAATGCCCTTCCCTCTCCAAATCGACGTTGGGGAGAGTGTGATGGCCGACGAGATCGTCTCCTTCAGTCCATCCTGATCGCCATCTGTCGCTCTGCCGAGTGTGAGCTGTCCGTATCCAACAGCCGGTGAGAACGGAGTCTTCGATTGGCGAGTGTGTGGGCCTGGAAGTGTCTGTGCGCGTGGGGCGTCATTTTTGGGAGTGAAGTGGGTTGTGAGAATAGGATCCTTCATCGCACTCTGAAGCTGCGTCTGGTTTGTCGGCGAGACTGAAGTGTTGCGTCGTTTCGAATGCGATGTGAACGGATTGACAAGAAGACTCTGTTTTGGGTTGGCGTTGACCTGCGCTGAGGAAGTGCGCGGGAGAGAGATGGGCAGCATGAGTGAATTTTTGGCGACAATCGGCTCGTCCCATTCTGTCGTTTCTGGAGAGAAGCACATTGTGGAGAGAGACGACGGCGTTTCAGTGCTTTCGAATGAGGTCCCAGCGACAGACTTTCCGTGTCTGTCCATTCGCTGGATCTTCCGTGTGGAGGTCGGCGGGGAGGAGAGAAGATGGGGCGAACGAAGAGCGACACGGCCGAGTGCAGAAATGCCGTCGGTACGCTCTGTCGTTGTTGTCGAGATGGAGTCTCTCAAATTGGACTTCTCTGAGGCAGGCGCGGCGAAGGAAGGCGACTGGAGAGGATGGTGGACAGACTTGGAGCGTGCTGTGAGTTCCTGCTGAAGATCGCCAGACGTGACAAAGAACGAGCGAGAACCGCTTTGGTCGAGATCGTCTGTTTCTAGTTCCGTCAGACTGTCGATTGCAGATGCTTTTGGTGTTGTGTTTTGCGTTGGAGTGCGCGAGGAGACGGAGATTGCTTGGAGAGGAGGCGAGCGAGATGGATAATTAAGGAATGGGCCAGCGTGAGAATTGGAGCGAGAAACAGGAGCAATTTGATTTTGGAGGATGGTTGCAGGCGAATTGAACGAAAAAGAGAATGCTGAGGGCATCCCAGAATCCGATTCGAATGAGTGGGAGCGCATGGACGGTGCTTCTGCCGGGAAGTGGGCAAAGTGCATGGGGTGGTGGATTGGAGTGTTTATTGAAGCTTTCGGTTGCATTGGAGAAACAGAAGTGGATGGAAAACTGAGTTGTGGGAGACTTGGCGACGTCGTCCCGAACAACCCAGGTGAACCACGGGGAGTGAACGGACCTCGTCCAACAAGAACAAAAGAAGGATGGTTGGTCAAACGTGATGGACTATCGTCAGGAACACTTCCCAAAAGGTGTGGTGACGGGGTGGTGTGAGAATAAACGCGAGGAGGGAGATTCGGGTGTAGGGAGGGGGTTCGAAAAGAAGAATACGGAGATAGACCAGTGGGTGACGACAGTGGCGATTGAGATGAGAGGTGACTGCTTGTAGCACGCACACTGATCGGAGACAGGATGGAACAAAGCGCGGGGGGAAGTGAAGGTATTGAATGGGACCCCAAAGGTGTGGATGGTGAAAGAAGTGGGTTTTGGGGAGTTGTTTGAT
Organism: Blattamonas nauphoetae; assembly: GCA_033064195.1. NCBI lineage: Eukaryota > Preaxostyla > Oxymonadida > Blattamonas > Blattamonas nauphoetae. The sequence goes on from JARBJD010000308.1 coordinate 59,064, forward strand.
CAACATTCACCGTCATGCCGTTGGAGTGATGAGGAGTGGTGATGAATGCTGGTGACACAAACCTTCGGTCTTCCGTCTCGTCAGTTGGTGGAGATAGTGAATCTAATTGGCGCCAAAGTCCTCCATCGTCCAGATATGGCTTAGCTTGGAGTTGGAGTTCTTCGTGGGTGGTGAGAACGGCGATGAGTGAGGTGAGTTGGGCAGTCTTGGCCTCGAAGATCCGAGGATCAGGAGGGATGAGATACGATGGGAGAGCCATTAAATTATTTGTTTGAGCAGATTTGGTCCGATGTGAGTCGTGTTGTGATAGATTATAGAACAGTCGCCAAAAAAGAGAGACGATGTGACTTAATCGCCGGAAAATAACTGTGGAAATTCGAATTTGTGGCCATCCGCGAGTTCGGAGGATTTGGGAGACCTGTGGGAGTTGGAGAATTTCGTCTGGAGTTGGTCGAGAGATAGGGTCAGAGGCTAACATGCGATGGACAATATTGGTGAATGCTTCTGACCTCCCTTCAAGAGCAGGAGGATTTTCCCGTAATCGATGCCAGAGTGATCCATTTGTTGGCATTTCCACTCGTTCGCTAGCTTCGAAGAGCGTCGCACCAAGACTGAAGATATCTGCTGCTGTAGTGGGTGGGTGCTTCAGAATTTCTGGAGCTAGGTAGCGAGAATCTCCGACAGCCGATGATCTTGTCCAATCAGTGATGTGACTGAGTCCAAAATCTCCGAGTTTGAAATGACCATTATCCATCCTGAAGATGTTGTCTGGTTTTACATCCAGATGAATCACTTGTTGGTCTTGTAATTGCTTAATTGCGAGGGTGATGTCAACTAATATGGTCCATAATTCAGATTCTTCGAGAAAATCTCGAGTCTCGATGTGGTTCATGAGATCTCCTCCTTCACACAGTTCTGTTAAAGTAAACATATGTCCATCTTGCTCCCATGCCTTGTGGAACCCAACAATATGTGGGTGTGGATGAATGTAGGCGAATGTGAAGAGTTCGAGCATGGCTGCATGTCTGTCAGCTTGTCCCCGATGTGGCTTGTTTGTCCATTTTGCAGCATATAGTTGATTCGTGAGTTTGTCTCTAATTTTGTAGACGTCACCAAAGGAGCCACTTCCAATAAAGTGGAGAACTTGGAACGGTTCGCCAATGGCTTCTGAGAACATCTCAATTTTTGTATGAGGTTTCGTTGAATGTGATGCTTTTGAAAAAATGCGATTGTTCTTGACAGGCGTAATTGGTCGGACTTGGATAGCTCGTTCCTTTGCGGGAGGCTTTTTGATGAAATGAGTCTCATCAAAAACAGATGGGTGTGGGATAGGTTTCATTTTTGGACAGAAAACAGAAGCAAAAGAGAGGGTGGAGGTTTGGAGATGGCCGAAAGGAACCGTATGGAGTGATTTGTCAAAATGAAGATTCGAATTGTGGGCAACGGGTAAATTGGGCATGTGACAAGAAAAAACAGGAAATGCTCAAGTGATATTAAGAGCACCTGAATACTCTTCGACGAAGAGATGACACCAGGGATGAACATATAAATCAACATTTTCCACGAATTGTGAGAATTGTGTCGAGCTTGGGGATTCAGACGTGAAAAACAGGCGAAAGAGTAAGAAGGGAAAGGGGACAGCCTGTGGGTGGTGTATGAAGGAACCTGAAAAATGCCGAAAGCTTATTTTTCTTCTTTCATCGACATGATTGCTTCGATGCCCATCGCCTTCATGGTCAGGGGTTTGATTCGTCAGCACATTTTAGTGCATTCGTCGGATCAAATGATCCGACGGGCACTTTTTTGGCGTCAGATCATCGCCTATTTGGGAGCTTCGAGTTTTCTTTCTTTTTCTCGTTTTCCACACTTTTCAGCTGTTCATTTCACCTCTCAATTGAAAAAAATCACTTTGCTGTCTTCATAATACAAAAGAAAGGAGTTTGTGTTCGAATTAAAGACACGTTGGGTGAAGTGGACGGATCTGTCCCTTTGTGATCCCGCCACTTTCTGAGAAATCATCGATTTCGAAAAGAATTCCCAGTTAATTCTCACAACTTTCGATCATGATATGTTCATCCTACTCTCAAATTGTGTCTATCCCTGTACACATGACTTTAGTTTTGGAATCAACCCGGACCCATTGGTTCGAAGCAAGTATTGAGAAATTTCTTTTTTCACTTCATTTCAACTTTTTTGTTCGATTAAACACAGTTTTTGAACAAACAAAGGCGATATAATCATTTTATGATAGATGTGGGACACAAAAGATTTTGGAGACATATTTCACATTTCATCATAAATACGTAACAAGGACAGTTGTAGAGTGAAGGAGAGATTGCAGGAAGCTTATTACACCACCTAAAGGAGTGTGAACTCAATTGGAGATGCTCGGGAATCTCATTTCTTTTCTCATTTGTTATGGGTTGATCTCGATTCTCAAATTGACGATTTCCACACGGTATCGAAAAAATCATCAATAAAAACTGAATGAAAACACGTGTGAAATGGATGAAGTCGACATGAACGTGATCCGTCCTTCAATTGGAGAGATCTCTTTCTGCGTCCATAATCGGAGTAGGACGACATGTTATCTCTGTGCTTGCCTAAATTTGTGAAGAGAATGAAAAATAAGGAATGAGAAAGAGAGCAAACGTGCAAAACACAGAAAAGAGGCTGGATCGGTTCGGATTTGTGGAGTGACGAACCTGTTCGTCTAATTTGTTGAATCAACAAAGTTGGATGGATAAACACTGAAAAATGTGAAAACGAGAAGGAAATTGAGTGATGAAGGAAATAGGGAGATATTGGCAAGAAAAGTGATGAAACAATTGTTGTGGATAAAAATTGAACAATTGAGTTTTGTATGATGGAAAACACACCCGAATCGCATTTCAGCGAACATCAGGTCATTGTCCGTGAGTGGGTTAATCTTGAACACAGGATCCTTGAACGGGGATTTTTGGGCGGGCAAGAGGGGATTTCGGCTTTTGATCACATCCATTATTGGGTTTCTCAATTTTTCGGATTCTTCTGATTAGGTTTTCGCCATGTCATCTGAGACATGGAAGGCGAAACGGATTGTGATATGACTTTTTCCGGAAAACGGATATCTTGTCACATTGATTGCGGGATGATCAGACCTTGATCCTCCTTTCTCCACTTCAAGACCATTTTACCTTTCCGTTGACTTTTGTAGTGTAAACCGATTAGTTCACGAATCATTTTCACAAATATGAGATCTTAATTGTCTATAGATCGCTCAAAGAGGGAATTATGTCCCGAAAAAGAATTATGTCCCATGTCTATGAAGTGTCGGATCAAAAGTGGTCCGATCAGTCGGATCCTAATCAGAAGCCTGTTCATGGTGCACACAATCAAGTCCTTGCCCTCTGCAAAGGCGGCTCTGACCTCATCTCCGAAGTCGTCTGCGGGGATCTGGAGATCCTCACGCATTATCCCGTCCTCGCCCATCAACGAGCAGAAACCGTCGTCGTCGACATCCGTCAACTGGTAGTCCGCACGAATGACATCGGGCTGGGGGATTGTACGGGAAGTCTGATAGATGGCTTCGTACTTCTTCCCGTTGAAGAGATCAATCGAGGTGATCTTCATTTTCGCAGAACCATGCTTTCCTGGTTTCGAGATTTTGGTCTCGACAACTTTTGAAGGGCGGTCACGCATCGCGACCACTGTTCCAATGCGCACGTCGTTCACGGCAAGAGGGCGACATTGGGACGACGAATCGTCAACTCCCTCGAACTCCTCCCCAGAGAAATCATCAGACATATGCTAAATGGCACATAAAGAGAAATAGAGAACATGAAGAACAAGGCTTGATGACGGACCTCCAGGTGAAATTCAATTATGGTTCGATCACAGAAAAAAAACTAGAATGGGTCTCGTCCCCTTTTTTATGGAAGCATACTCCAAAAATGATATGAAGTTGATGGAATAAAACACCCTAGACATGTTTTGAGTGGGATGGGACGCAAAAAAGTGGGATTTCTGGTGGGATTTTTCCCCATTTTTTTTCTTAAACTCGATTTACGATTTATTAATTGCTAAAACGACGTTGAATTGTACCACGTTTTCAGATATGACCTGGCAAATGTCAGAAATTGTGAATTCAGTTCACAGAGACGATCACACCCACGATCCGTTCTAAAACCACATCATTCATGAAGGACAGTCTCATTCCACTTCTCGTTCTCTTTTGAATGATTGTACTGATATCTTATTCTCTTCTGGTGACTCGATGTCGCAGATGGTGCATTCATGGTATGTCTGGCCAGTGATGCGTCTTTCACTATTTACATTTATTCATCGACTACGTTCTTCAAGCTCTACACGTGTTGTCATCAACTGTTTCTGTGTCTTTGTTCATCTTCTCTCCATTGTCGATTCTTTCTTGTTCAGGACCTATTCAACACATCAATTCGCACTTTTTCGTCCATGTCCTCAAATGAGCATCAAGACACTCCAACTACTGGTATACAGTCCAATATGCTCCTTCACTCGGAAATCGGTGATCATATCTCTTCCAACTCGATATGGTCTCTCCAAATCCAGGCAATCTGAAAGAGCATCATACTCCTCAAAGAAGACATCCATTATACCCCAAACGTCACAGGATTTGAACAATCTCTTTATCTTTCGCTGGACACTGATCCGGTTGTTCGAAATGTGGATGATTCAGACAATCAGAAGACGTACATCTCCCAAGCTCCCACACTCGATGACCTGGCCATTGAATGCTACATCAACCTCTGTTTTTTGCAGTCTCTCTGGCACATATGAAGGAGGAGGAAGGAAAGTTTATCGAAACTCTGGAAGGGATCCGAGAAACAGTGGATCAACTCGACATCACAGATTGGATTCCTCTTGTCACTTTTTCACGAGCTGCCTCAGTCCTCTTGCCACTCACACGTGTTGGAACAAGTCGCAGCAGTGATACTGGTGACGAGACGGCGTTTCACGACTAGAACGATTGAGCAAACGACTGTCTGGATTTTGAACTCAGTGCCACAAATAGATGCAGTGAGGATGAATATATGGAAGAAGAAAACCTTAACATGCCATTGGTCGACTTTGAGCGGATTTCACGAGGTAATCACGCGGGCACAACATCGAACCTGTGTGAAGGCCACGAAAGTGGAATTAACGAAATCAACAACCACCTGCACGACGGGTTGATCCCTCCCACATATTGCTGGGTTGTGGTGCTTTTTGGCAACGGCAGTGTGAACGAAGGAATTCACGACACGAACGAGATCGGCGCAGTTGTAAAGCGATATCGTCAATCGAATCAGACGCATCTTATCACTCCAAACACACGACAGAATCTTTTTCCATTTTCTTCCCCGTTTCAGCCGCCATCCAACTATCCATATTCGAAATCGGTCTCATTTGTGATCTCAACTGTGGGTGACGGGATGCAGACTGCGGAGGAAGAAAACGTGCTTCGGACGGGAACACTTCGTGGTGGAGGTGAGTTTACTTGGGCGGCGTCAACGGCAGACGTAGAACTTCGGGATGTGATCCTGAATTCTGTGATGAGCTGGAAAGTCCGAACAACTCGCCATTTCCGAGTCTCTCTCGTCGGAACGGTTACTCTCGACAATACCCTGCCGACACCAAACATTTCATGCAAATCGGAAAAGGCGCCAATTGTTGGAACCCACACTGGACTTATCCGAATGGAGACGTCGCATCTTGTCGACCTGATCAATTACAACAACGTAGAGGTGATCTTAGAATCGACATTCACGTTTGAATCAACAGCGGAGCAACTCAGAGCTTTTCATGCGGAGACGCGGCACAACCCGAACAAGCACAAGGAAATGGTGAAGATCAGGACTCTGAACACGGCTGACCTTGTGAGCGGGGAGGAGAGGCAGCTGTTGATCAACTTCAAGTTGTGGAAACCATCTTCGCCGACGTCGGATGGAACAGGGTTTGTTCCGGCGATGGATCGACAGAAGCTGAACGAGGTGAAGGAATTTGGTGTCATTCTTGTGACATATCGCTATTTCAACTCGTTGGACACGGACGCAGTGTTCATTCCTATCACAACACGATTGTGGTGGAGTCAGGAAGGCGGGATTTGAAAGATCCCTTGCGCTCGACTCTTCTGATCATGGCAGCTCAACAGATTTCCGATTTCCAGCTATACACGTCCGTTGGAGTTGGGAGTCACTCGGCGACATCGATGACAGAACGAGGGAACTCGCTTCAGAAACTAGTGCGAGCGGTGTGGAAGGAGGGTGGAGTGGTGAAGGTGTCGAGTGGATTGGGAGAAGGCAAGAGGGAAGTGTTGGTGGATGAAGGATCAGAGCCGCAGAGTGCGAGTGACGTGAGCTCGTCGTATTCGGGAGGGGTGGAGGAGAAGGGGGAGTGTGGAAGGGAAGGAGGAGAGAGTGGAAGGGGACAGAGGGATTTGTGTTCAGCGAGGGAGACTCTGAGCGGAAGGAGAGAAGAAGATAGCGAGGATTTGGGTTTGGGGGTCGAGGGAGAGAAGGTGATGAGGGGAGTGAGTGTCGGAGTGGGAGCGAGAGAGAGATGTCGACTCGATTGTTGAAGAAAGGGAAGCTGGGAGGGGTTGGAAGTGATGGGGGAAGAGAAGTAGGGTTCACAGGACGAGAAGAGGAGAGGGGAGGATGAGGAGAAGAGCAAGGAGTGAAGAAGATTGGATGAATGAGAGATGGAGAAAGAGGAGGACACGAAGAAGACCCTGAAAGACAAGACCGACATCAGACCGTCTTCAAAGTTGTGTTGACCTCATGTCAAGTGAATTACTTGTTTTCTTGCCTCTTTTCATCAAAATGACAACACAAAAACTCCATGAATGGTCAAAACTGTGTGGTGATGAGAATAAAGAGATTGATAGATTCTTGTAGGCTTGAGTCAGCAAGTCGAAAATCATTGTTGTCCTTGTCCTGGGCCAGGCCCTTTCTTAGCTTGCAACTGCGTCTCTTCCATGGCAGCTTTCTGAGATACGCGCAACAGACTTTCGAGAGTTTCTGGGTGAAGGTGATACCTTCTTTTTCCCACAATCCTTTTCATCGTTGAGATAGCTCTCTCACACGATGCCTCAGTTGCAACTGTCGAGAGTGCGCGAGTAGCATACATCGACAAGAGGGTGAAAGGCGAGTATCGCCAGTCGAGCTGATGATGTGTTTGAGCATTCGCCTCCCAGAAAATTCTCGAGCCAGAATGGAGATGATGCACATTCGGTAAATTGCGAGAGAAATTGATCCAATTCGAGAATGATGAAACAGCTTGCATTCTGATCTCGAAAGGAACAGTTGGAAATGAACGAGCAAGGTAGAAATCGAGGGTTAGTTCCAAATGGTGAAACCAATCATGATCAATCGTGGGTTGAAGAGAGGGACAGAATCGAGGACTGGCTGAATCCATTGCATCATTATCTCTCAGCATTCCGCTTATTTCTTCGATGTCGCGTCCATCCTCATCCAATCGACCCAATGGCTCATTATCATCGTCAACAACGATCACAGTCCTGGATGTCATTCCAGTCACGGACAAAAGTAAGTGGCCAGTCGATATCTGACTATATAGAGCTAAACTTTGGAAAAACAGATAACCTATGATTCATCGGACTGAGAGAGTGTATATTTCATTTGACTTATTTGACTTAGTGTCTTGATTCTGTGAAAGGTGACGAAAGAAGTTTTGTTGTGGGATCAAGTGCGTGTCAGTACCTTCATATTCTGTTCAAAACTTCAATAATTCGCTTTCTTGCTTTTTTACGTTAATTCTAATAAGTGAGCATGGATTTGGCAACAAGAGGTGCGGCTATTGCCTTCAAACGAACAGGCATCTCAGAACGCGAAATTGGACGACGGCTTGAGGTGCCGCACTCAACCATCCAAAAATTCTTCAGTGTACACAGGCATAGTCCTCTTTCTAATGCCGCCCTGAAAGATCGGCCACGTTCTGGTCGTCCGCGATGCACAACAGCGAGACAAGACAGATTCATCGTTCGATCCATCGTCAACGATCCCAACACCGATGCTTCGTCTGTTGCGGCGGACCTCCCAACTCATGATGGGAGGTCAGTTTCTGAAAGGACTATACGGAGACGAGCCGCAGAAGCCGGTCTGTACCATCGAGTGAAGAGGAGCGCCCCACATCTGACAGCGGCTCATCGTCATGCTCGTCTTCAATTCGCGGAAGCGCACGCAGACTGGACAGTGGATGATTGGCGGAAAGTCATGTTCTCTGATGAATCGTCAGTTGAATGCGGTCAAAACCATGGGCAACAGTGGGTCTGGAGGAAGAAAGGCGAGGAGTGGAGAGGAGAGAATAGAAAGCTTACCGTCAAATTCGCAGGCCATGTCTCCTTCTGGTGCACTATGGCAGCTGGAGGACCGGGATCGTTCCATGTGCTGAACGGAACGCTTGACAGTGCTCGGTACTTGAATGTCGTCCGGCGACATGTCCAGCGGGATGGAATTCGGCTGTGTGGCGAGCACTTCATCTTCCAGCAGGACAATCACAGCGCCCACACCGCCGACGAAGTCCTTGACTATATGGAGAGGAAAGGGATCCAGACCTTAAATTGGCCGGCAAACAGTCCGGACTTGTCCCCAATAGAAAATATGTATGCGTGCCTGAAACGGAATGTGACCGAGCGGAACCCCTCAAATCAGAACCGACTTCGGGAGATAGCCCAGGAGGAGTGGAATTTGTTCACTCCTGCCTACACAAACGCACTCATCTCCTCTATTCCACACAGATTCCAGGAAGTCATTGAAAGACGTGGCGGTTCAACTTCATACTAACCCATTCTTTTCTAACATTTTACTAATTCTTCTCTAATTTCACTTCAACATACTTTTTCGCTTAATCTTTTCGGAAATAGCAATCACCTAAAGTGATGAAGTGAATGGTAAACTTGGTATGATAGAGTCGAGTTACATGAGGAGATCTGAAGTGGCCACTTACTTTTGTCCGTGACTGTTCGTTGGAGATGAGTGTCTGATAATTCGGCTTCTCATTCTCGTCGTTGTGTTTGATACCTGGTTTCAATCGTCCGATTCGAAAGTTCATCATCCATTTCATCCAGTACATCCTCCTCAAGTTCAAAATCGTCGTCGTCCAAATCGATTGGTTCGTACTCCAGTGTGTCGTCATTGTCTCCGTTCTCAACGACACTCGAATCATCTGCCATAGCTTGTCCATCGTTTTCCGTGTGATTTCGAAAATCAAGCGGTTTGTACGACGAGGCACATTGATACGGAGGCAACTGAGGAAAGGGGAATCGATGTGTCTGAAGAGTATGTCGACCAAGTCGAGTAAAAGAGAAAGCAAGTGCGAATAAGTGTCCTGTATCGCCTGAGAGAAGGCGAAATCGGAGTTTGGCGATGAGAGAGTCAATGAGTTCGGCATACTCTGGTTGTGAGTGATGAACACTGAAATATTGATCATTCAATGCATGAACGCATTGAATTGCCATTGGGAACACCATCCCTGCTGTCGTAGAATCCGATTCGAGTTGAGTCACAAGCGTGTCAGTAGTGGTATAAGCGAAATGGGAACCAAACTGGCATAGGTGATACTCCTAGGAGAATTGGAACGAGAAATCATTTTGAATCTCAGAGCCAATTGATTTTTTTTAATATGACTCATTCTAATTTCCGTCTCACTTACTACTGAAAATATTGACATTTCAGAGTAGTCAATATTTGGCCGTAAATTCAAAAATAAAGGCGAAAAACGGACCTCTTGAAAAGTGTCTTTTTTGAAGCAAATTTTGAGTACTTTTAGAAAACAACGTCGATTTCTTTTTTTATTCAATTTTTTATTTTGTATAAAATGAGCAGCGTCTTGACACCAACACAACTACTGGAAATTTTGGACAAAGAAGATTTGAAAATGAAATCACCTCCAACTCTCAATCGACAAGGAACAACATATCTCACAGGAAGCACTTTCGAATACTATCTCGAAGATAAACCAGATGAAACTTATCAAGTGTACGTCAATAGTTTCGTCAAAGGATACAGACCACATCTGAATCGCCAGAAATATCTTCGACCAGCAAATCGTTGCACAAAAGAGAAGCTCATTGAATCAATGAAAAATGAGAATTGTGAACTCATTTCTGAATACACTCATTCTAGTACCCCAGTAACATATCGACACGAAGGAATCGAATGGATAGTAATCCCATCAAAATGGATGAAAGGATTCAGAACTCATCAGAACAAACGAAAACGATACACACAATCGTTTGTTGAAAATGAATTGAAAAAAGAGAATTGTGAACTCATTGGAACATACACAAAGGTACTTGAGCCATTCAAATATCGCGATTTACGAACAAAGAATGAGTATTACGTTCGCTTGGACAATTGGTTGTATTTTGGAGTCCGTCCTCACTTGAGAAAGTACCACGAAAGGTCATGAAAATACTGAAAATCTATTTTTGACCACAAATCAATGAAATCCAATGTGAGAACCATTTCGAAAAATTCTGCAAAAAATTCTAAAATCTCGGGGACACTGTCGGTCCTCGATCAAGACAATCCTGATGAAAATCGGTTGAGAATTCGTCGAACTGTGTACCGAACTTAGGTCGAAAAAGTGACGAAAAAGTCGATGTTCCGATTTTGCTACTATGAACACCTTTATGTCTCAAATTGTGTTCAAACACGTTTGATTGTGACGGAAATCATTTTGAAAGGTAGGATTTTCGATAAAAAGCACTTCTGAGATTTTTGGTTTGATCCGACCCATTGAGGTTTTTTCGCGTTTTTTGAGATTTTTTCAGAAAAGGTATGGACGTTCGGGACTATGTCCTTTTGATCACTTTTCGTCGTCTAATGGTGTTTTTGGGTGTGAAAACGCTAGTTGGCGTCTTTTTGTGTCATTCATCTCTGAAAACTTTTTACACCTCTACATTCGGACACTTTTTCATGAATTTTCACATTTCACTACTTTCACTTCATTTACTCCGTTATTACATCATTTTAACGAACATAAGTCAACGCGAGACGTATAGCGCATTTCCTTAGTTTCATTTTGTCGGTTCTTCGATCACACCTCTGACGACACTCTTGCACCACCATTTTGACACTATAGATTTTTTGATCCGATTTTCACTGCAAATCCTTCTTTCTCGCGGTATGAGTAAGGTGTGCTCAAATTTTGAGGAGATTTTGTCGGATAGTTCTCTCATAAAGTCACTTTTTCATGTTTTCACTTCTCAACTTTTGACCGTTTTTGTCACTTCAAAACCGACTGTAGTCCCTTTCATTTCATCACTTTCTCTCCCCATTTCACATCTGATCTCTTCACCATTCCTCTTCATTTTGCTCATATCACTTCCATTTTGTGGGTCGTTCTCACTTCACTAGCACATCATTTTAGTCGAGTTTTCATCACTTTTTTCACAAAAACAGAGTAAATGAAAGCGAAACAACCAACAATGAAACGGGCAAGTATGAAACTGAGAGGGAAATTGACGAACGTGAAAATGACGTGAAATGTGACACTAATAGTGAAAATTAGGTCTGTGTTCCGGTTTTTCTCTCTTAAAAACAACAAAAATGATTCAAAAATGTTCGTGAAATGTTGGATTTTCCGGAAAAATACCGAGATGTGAAGTGAGCCGTTGAATGGCGGATCTCTGCAAAAGTCCGGAAAACTCAGTAAACGGGAATTAGTGTGTTGTATTCGAGAAAAAGTTACAGTGAAAGAAACATGAATGAAGTGGTTAAAAACAGTAAACAACGAAAAAACGAGGACTGAAGTGAGGTCAAAAATGAGATGGTAACGAATGAGAATGAAGTGAAAGTTCGATCAAAAACAGAGAAAACCAAGCTGAAATAAGAAGAAAATGAGGTTGAAATGATGAAGAATGCATACTTTTACCGAGATCTGGACCCGGTCGTGAAACCTCAAATATCTCTGCAAAAGTCCGAAATCTTCAAAAAACGGAGCATACCACGATGATCCTGGACATCAGAGGAATCCAAAACGCACAGAATCGGAACGAAACTATCACTTGTGAGAGATGAGCAGGCTTCTGATTTGATCCCAGTGATCCCAGTCGGATCTGATCCCAGTTAAAATCTACAATACCGTTTCGTTTCTTTTCACAATTTTCCTTCTTCAAATATATGATCTCTGAATAGAAAAAAGAGATGAAATGAAAATGTTCAGTAGATCGAACAAAAACGAGAGTCTTTTGTCTCTCTTCTGTTTCGGCGGATATGAATAAAATATCAAAGTTTCTAATCGTAATCCGAAGAACACACAGTGATTTCTTCATGGCGTTGCACTTAAAGTTGAAAAGATGTCCAAAACAAGTGAGATGAGTGAGAATTACAAAGTAATGGGGACACATTCTCCAGACGGAATCAACTGAAGATCCAAATGATATGAACACAACAAGCACCGATTTCGCTCGAGTTTGGTTGGTGATTGGGTCATCTCTCGCATCATAATCCTCATCTGAGCGGTATTTCATTTGATCTTTCATAAGATATTGTCTCTGTTCTCAGCTTGTTGTCAGTGCTGCGACAAGGACTCCGTTCATCTCATCATTCCGGATGGCAGTCGAATTCTTGAATTTGTAATGCACATATAATATTCAGTCCAACTCATCTTGCAATATCAAACTTTTGAATGATTCATTCAAAATTGAACGTTCATCCCATCTTATCACCTCAAATGAGCATGCAGTCCACATGATTACCTCTAAAGAACATCCACCTCATCTGATCACCTCTAAAGAACATCTTTCTCATCTGATCATCTCGAAAGAAAATCCAACCCATCTATTCACCGAAATAGTACAGCCATCCCACCAACTCGCCTCGAATGCCCATCCTTCCCACCAACTCGCCTCGAATGGGCATCCATCCCCCCAACTCGCCTCGAATGGGCATCCATCCCCCCAACTCGCCACGAATGGGCATCCTTCCCCCCAACTCGCCTCGAATGGGCATCCATCCCACCAACTCGCCTCGAATGGGCATCCTTCCCACCAACTCGCCTCGAATGGGCATCCTTCCCACCAACTCGCCTCGAATGGGCATCCTTCCCACCAACTCGCCTCGAATGGGCATCTGTCCCCCAACTCGCCTCGAATGGGCATCCTTCCCCCAACTCGCCTCGAATGGGCATCCTTCCCCCCAACTCGCCTCGAATGGGCATCCTTCCCCCCAACTCGCCTCGAATGGGCATCCTTCCCCCCAACTCGCCTCGAATGGGCATCCTTCCCACCAACTCGCCTCGAATGGGCATCCTTCCCCCCAACTCGCCTCGAATGGGCATCCTTCCTCCCAACTCGCCTCGGATGGCCATCCTTCCCCCCAACTCGCCTCGAATGGGCATCCATCCCCCCAACTCGCCTCGAATGGGCATCCTTCCCACCAACTCGCCTCGAATGGCCATCCTTCCCCCAACTCGCCTCGAATGGGCATCCTTCCCCCCAACTCGCCTCGAATGGGCATCCTTCCCCCAACTCGCCTCGAATGGGCATCCTTCCCCAACTCGCCTCGAATGGCCATCCTTCCCCCCAACTCGCCTCCAATGGGCATCCTTCCCCCCAACTCGCCTCGAATGACCATCCTTCCGCTCACTCTCCCCCTCCGCCACCTCCTTCCGCACACTCTCCCTCCGCCACCTCCTTCCGCACACTCTCTCCCTCTGCCACCTCCTTCCGCACACTCTCCCCTCTGCCACCTCCTTCCGCACACTCTCTCCCTCCGCCACCTCCTTCCACACACTCTCTCCCTCTGCCACCTCCTTCCGCACACTCTCCCCCTCTGCCACCTCCTTCCGCACACTCTCCCCCTCTGCCACCTCCTTCCGCACACTCTCTCCCTCCGCCACCTCCTTCAGCACACTCTCTCCCTCTGCCACCTCCTTCCGCACACTCTCCCCCTCTGCCACCTCCTTCCGCACACTCTCTCCCTCTGCCACCTCCTTCCGCACACTCTCCCTCTGCCACCTCCTTCCGCACACTCTCCCTCTGCCACCTCCTTCCGCACACTCTCCCTCTGCCACCTCCTTCCGCACACTCTCTCCCTCTGCCTCCTCCTTCCGCACACTCTTCCCTCCGCCACCTCCTTCCGCACACTCTCTCCCTCTGCCACCTCCTTCCGCACACTCTCTCCCTCTGCCACCTCCTTCCGCTCACTCTCCCCCTCCGCCACCTCCTTCCGCACACTCTCCCCCTCCGCCAACTCTTCGACCGCTTCCGATTTTCAACAGCTCTACTTATAGCCATTTTCTATTTTACCTGTTCTGGGACATGTTCCTCTCTCTCACACTTCTTATCCTTTCGATAGTGCTTTTGTTTTCCCAAATCGGAGTAAATTTCGAAAACTGTGGGCAATTGTTGAACGCCCATCTCCAAGTTCATGTCGCTTCCTGTCCAACGTCATCTGACCCAACCTACATTGTCTCAATTTGATAGTCACATCAAACTGAAGACTCAGACTCCACAACTCCTCCCTTTCGAAATCACGAAAGACATGTCTCATCGGACCTGATTTCTCCACTGATACCAGAAACCATTGATGATAATCGGAATGACCGAACAGAGGCGGTTCGCACTCAAACGAAAGGGAAAAAAACAGAAAGGCAAACTGTTTCAGAAATGGATGTCAAGGGAAGAGTGTCTTTTTCAAGATGATCAATCAGTCTTTATCCGCCAAGGAGAGGGAATAATCTGCCGGATCTGCAATCATCACAAGAGCAATGTCGGAGCACACAGAGGTGAATATGTCCGAGAACCCAGCTGTCCTAGTTATCCCGGTAGCCTGCTGGACCATTTGAAGACAAAAACACACAAAAGGGCGGTTTCTAGGTGGTTGCACGATATGGATGTGAGAGACGAGGCTCGCCAAGTCGAAGATCAACCTTCAAGACACAAACACGTAAAGAACCAATTCAGAGCAGTGAATCAGATTAGCCATCGACACTGCTCTGTAAACGATTTCAAATCCTTAACAAATCTTCTAAATAGTGTTGACAACGTGAAATCAGTTTCAAACGCAGATTCTTCGGACTACGTCAGATTTTGGCAACTCGCATCAATTCTTGACCAAAAGTACCTGGCAGATTGGCTCTCTCAAATTTCATCCAAAACTCCTTTTTCACTTTCTCTTGATATCTCAACTGATATCTCGTCAATCTCGGTTCTGTGCGTGAATCTTCGCTTTCTAAACCAATCACTTCAACCAGAAACATGCCTTCTTGGCTTGGCCGAAATGAATGCCGGAACAAAAGGCTCCCAAATATATGCTGCATTCAAGGAGACACTGCGTGAGAACGGAATCTCGGTGAATCAGGTTGTATCAGTGGCGACCGATGGGGACCCTGCTATGTCAGGTCCCCATTCGGGTTTCAAGGCATGTCTTGAAAATGATCACCGTCATGTGTTGTATCACAATTGTGATGCTCATAGCTTTCAACTCGCCCTCAAATCAACTTTTCAAAAACCTGAAGACTCTGTCTCGGCAATCCTCATCAAAAACGCAGCATCCATCATCAACATGATCACAAAGAATCCCTCTCGCAAGAAACAATTTGCTCGAGCTCAACAGTCACGACACAAAAAAAAGTTCAGAAATTATCACGACCTCTTCAAATTCGATGGTCAACCTGTTTCAAGGCCGTAACGCAGGTTTTTGAATATGCGGACTGTGTTCAGGACGTTCTAAAAGAGGCTGGAGAGACTCAGGCTCTTCATCTCGTGCAGTTGCTTTCAGATCCGTTTGTACTCCTACGATTGTGTGGACTTGGGTTTCTCCTCTCTTGGGCGGAAGAAGCAAACAAAGAGCTTCAAAGCAATGCAATGACATTGATGAGGTCTGAAGAATGCATCAATCGGCTCATCGATCGATGTGACAATGTGACAATCGATGAACTGAACGAACACCTTTGCTCGCAAATCAGTAAACACGAATATCTTCAATGTCTTCCTTATGTTGAGCAATGTGCGCAAGAATGTGGCGAAATGGCACGGAGTCTATCGGTGGCTCTGCGAACAAGGTTTTCTTCTCGAACGCAGGATTCAATCTTGTCACTGTTCTCGCACGATTCCCTGATGGCTCCAAATTCGATAGAACAAGATCAAAAGGTCAATGCCCTTGCTTCTCGGTTTGGTCATTTCATTTTACCAATCGTCAAACAGCACACCATCGTGCATTGGCGACAAACTAAATCCACATATCAGCTCGAATTCGCTGATATTCCTTTCACTGAGGCAGGAATTGTCGACACAATTCTGACTCATCCTCTGTTTGCTGGGCAATCAGCAATCTTACCTTTACTACGAATTCTGAAAACAATCTTCGCCACGACAGTTGCAACCGAACGAGAATTTAGTCTAATCCATTACATCAAACGCAAAGAAAGAAGTCAGCTTCAAACGAGCCATCTGGAGCTCTTGGCACGCATCTCTCACAACTCTCCTCTCCTCATCCCCGACGCTGATTTGGATGACCTTGTTGAAACTTCTCTTCGCCTCACAATTCGAAAAACCAAGAGAGCGCATTCGACACCATCTGATGACGATTCTTCAACAGACGAATGACGAAAGATCCTCATCTGTTGGCGTCCCTAAAAAGCTGTAAACAACTCAATTCACTCTCATTTTGTTCTTAGATATCAAATTCAAGAAAAAGTCGCATTAAGGATTGATGTTTAAAAAAGATGGGACTTGAAATTCGAGAATGAGAAAAAACTCATTTCAAAGGAATGAAGTGGGAGATGGTGCGGGAGGTGTTGGCGGATGGAGAGAGTGAGCATGAGGTGTTGGCGGAGGGGGAGAGTGAGCATGAGGCGTTGGCGGAGAGGGAGAGTGAGCATGAGGCGTTGGCGGAGAGGGAGAGTGAGCATGAGGTGTTGGCGGAGAGGGAGAGAGAGCATGAGGTGTTGGCGGAGAGGGAAAGTGAGCATGAGGCGTTGGCGGAGAGGGAGAGTGAGCATGAGGTGTTGGCGGAGAGGGAAAGTGAGCATGAGGCGTTGGCGGAGAGGGAGAGTGAGCATGAGGTGTTGGCGGAGAGGGAGCGTGAGCATGATGTGTTGGCGGAGAGGGAGAGTGAGCATGAGGTGTTGGCGGAGAGGGAAAGTGAGGAGGATACCCTTTCGAGGTGAATCGGTGGGAAAGATGACCATTCAAAGTTAGTTATTGGGAAGGATGCCCATGCGAGGCGAGTTGGGGGGAAGGATGCCCATTCGAGGCGAGTTGGGGGAAGGATGCCCATTCGAGGCGAGTTGGGGGGAAGGATGCCCATTCGAGGCGAGTTGGGGGGAAGGATGCCCATTCGAGGCGAGTTGGGGGGAAGGATGGCCATCCGAGGCGAGTTGGGAGGAAGGATGCCCATTCGAGGCGAGTTGGGGGGAAGGATGCCCATTCGAGGCGAGTTGGTGGGAAGGATGCCCATTCGAGGCGAGTTGGTGGGAAGGATGCCCATTCGAGGCGAGTTGGGGGGAAGGATGCCCATTCGAGGCGAGTTGATGGGAAGGATGGCCATTCGAGGCGAGTTGGGGGGAAGGATGGCCATTCGAGGCGAGTTGGGGGGAAGGATGCCCATTCGAGGCGAGTTGGGGGGAAGGATGCCCATTCGAGGCGAGTTGGGGGAAGGATGCCCATTCGAGGCGAGTTGGTGGGAAGGATGCCCATTCGAGGCGAGTTGGTGGGAAGGATGCCCATTCGAGGCGAGTTGGGGGGAAGGATGCCCATTCGAGGCGAGTTGGGGGGAAGGATGCCCATTCGAGGCGAGTTGATGGGAAGGATGGCCATTCGAGGCGAGTTGGGGGGAAGGATGGCCATCCGAGGCGAGTTGGGGGGAAGGATGCCCATTCGAGGCGAGTTGGGGGGATGGATGGCCATTCGAGGCGAGTTGGTGGGAAGGATGGCCATTCGAGGCGAGTTGGGGGGATGGATGCCCATTCGAGGCGAGTTGGGGGGGAGGATCGCAATTGCGGTGATAAGATGAGATGGCTGTTCAATTGAGCTGATCGAACATGGCAACTCGCGACTGCTTAACATGAATACGTGAGAACACACTCATCAAACCTGACTCATCAACTCGGGAGTCCAACTGACCATGATTACTGGTTCTGAATTGTCTTGTTTTTATCTTTCCAAAATTTCTTCCGATCTGTGCATTGTTATCTCTCACCCATTCAACTAATGAATACCAATTTCTAATCTAAATTCAGGAGATTCAAGACTAGAGAGTTTTTCCGAGAAAGTGGGAAATGGAGTTTGAAATTGAATGAGGAAAATCTCGAAACTCCTATTTAAGAAAGTGTGGTCAGTCAAAAAATGGGGACTGGGATCAATTGATCCCAGTTTTACCTGTTTTGATCCCACCACTCAAATGCCTGGTGATGCGGAATCGGTGAGTGCAATTTGTCCATCAGCGAGGATTCTGAGGGTAGATGAACCACTGTTGGTAAGTGTCCAGGCTCTTGGGAGAGATGTCAGTTTGGTCGAGAGATCGATGTTCGTGTCGATCATCAATGTGTCAGCCGATTGGATCTTGCTCAGAGAGTCGGGGAGGGTCTGGCAAGGAAGAGCTTCTTTTCCACAAAGCGAGTGAGCGTGCCCAGTTGTGTGAGTATGCATCGTCGTGTCGTCTGAGCTGAAGGGATACCAGTAGAACAGCAGTGACCCTTCCGAGCTCGATGATTCAAATCCATAAAACTCGTTCAGAATCACATCAGTCTCGGTCTTGGTCTTCAGTTCTGCTTTGATCGAATCCAGAGGGCCAGTTCCTTCATTTGATGAGAGGAACGAGATCAGGTTCGGTCGAGAGAGATACAATTTCGACCCTTTCCCACTTGCTGAGCATGAGGAGAACGTCGTTGCACCAGTGATTGAGAAGAGAGCGGATGCTGACAGACTCACGAAAAGCGCTCCTCCATTTCCACCTGAACATGAACACGACGTGAATGATGTTGAGACAATCGAAAGTTTGTCTGTGCTTGTGGCGAGTGTCGCGTAGATTACACTTCCATCGCCAGTTGTTCTGCTGACGTTCTCAATCTTCATGTTCGAGATCGTGAATGATCCTTTCGATTGAGTCACCAGCGCCGATGAAGCGAGTGTCAGTTTCTGTGTTGTTAACAGTTTTGATCCATCCAGAGCAACTGTCCCTCCGTTCACTGACAGAAGTGAACTTGTGTGCGATATTGTCGTTGGATTCGTCAGAGTGACTGTCGGCTTCACATCCAATGTTCCTCCTGACACAACAAACAGAGCCTGAGACAGAACTGAAGGCAGCTCCAATGTCAGTGACTCCAATCTCAGCCTTCCGATCCCGATTTCGAATTGAGAGGCGCTTTCTGCTGTCATTGTCTTTTCAGATGACGATTTGATGATCGATCCTGATGATTTCGAGACAATCGTGCCTGTCAACTTTACGTCTGAAAGGAAATCCACAATTTGGTCTGCTTCGTTCACTTTCGAGTGAGCCATTTCAAGAGTCTTGCACGGAAGTGTAGACAGTCCACAGAACACATGATCCCAGAACGAAACATCCACACTCACTGTTCCTGTCGAGTGGCGGTAGAGCAGATACGACAGGGGACCAGACATCGAAGCGTCCGACGTGTCTTCCCCAAAGAACTGCTTCATCTTGGCCACCGTCTGATCTGCCTGCGATCCAAGTGTCGATCCAAAGTTCGACGATGTCACTGTCAATGGGAGTGATGGTCCTTTCAAAAACACTTCGTGATCTCCAGTGCTTCCTTCACTCAAAATCTGAATGTTTGTCATCACAACACTCGACGACACGAATGGTGTTGTTGATTCAATCGCAATACTTCGTCCTTTCTTTCCCGATCCACAATTGTTCCCACTCAGTGAAACTGATTTCAGAGAGATCGTTCCAGACGATGTTGAGTGAAGAACTGAGCCAACTCCATCCGTCGAGCAGCCAGAAAACGTCACAGATGCCACATTTAAACTTCCTGTTCCCGACACTTGCAACATGCTTCCAGAGTTCGAGAAGGAGAGCGAGGGGAAGGTGACAGATGTGAGACTGATTGAACCACCTGTTACTACACAGAACGAAGATGTGCGGGCTGCGCCTGCTTTGTTTGTCGACAGTGTCAGTTGTGTCATCGACAGAGAACCAGACGTGACAGAGAGGAGTGGAGAGGAGACTAATCTAGTGTGGGAAAGAATCGAGCCATCTTGCGTTGTCCCCTTCATCGTCAGCTGCAGATTGTTCGAAATCGAGATCGCCGAATCTCCAACTGTCTCTTCTTTCAGCGTCGTGTTCCATTTCACACGGTGATCTACATGTGACAGAAGTGAGGTGATCGAAGGACAGCCAACACTTGTCCAGCAGAATTCTTCATCTGATCCAGAAGTTCCATCCACCAACAGCGATGGGCGAGTCAGCAAAGTGTCTGAGACAACTCCATTGATCGACGATGATGGTGAGCGAGAAGCACTGAACGACTCCTCCAGAGATGATGGCAGAGAGACCGATGGCGAGTTGGTGACGAAGATGTCTGACGCACTCTTTCCGATGCATCGTTCAAACAGAAGCGACGAAAGTGTCAAACTTGTGCAGCTCGCAATGTCAATCGCTGCTTCCTGCTCATCTGACTCCACATTCGCCAACTGCATTCCTGTCATTGACACTGTCTTCACATTCGAGATCTGGATCCCTCCAACTTTCTGTCCTTTCTCAACAACAATCCGATTCCCATCCATCGTCACTGAACCTGATCCTGCGCTTGTTCGGCTGAAAATAATCATCGATCGTGCTTTTCCTCCAATTGAAACAAACTCGCTCTGCGAGATTGTCACTTCTGTCGTTGTTCCAACACATTCCACGCAGCTTCCTCCATTCAATCGAAGTCCAACAAACGAGACTCCACTCAGAGATACCTTTCCTGCTGTCGCCTTCACTGCAGACGTCTGCATCTCCACATTCGCATCATCCGAAGCGACGAACGAGCAGTCTGCAAACTCCAGTCCTCCATTTCCGTTTTGGAGAACGAGATGCGACGACTGTGAGGGAATAAATGAAAGATACACAAATTGGACCGTCCCTGTCCCTTTTGTGATGAATGGCGTTGATTCTCCCGAATAGCTAACAATCGGGCTGATATCCCCGAATGACGTGAATTTGACCGATTTTGTGGTCAGATCGAACGCGGTTGTTTCTTCGTAGTGTCCAGCCTCAATCAGCACCTCTCCACTTGTTTGGGCAACGCGATTTATTCCTGCGAATGCTATTGTTCCACACTTGTTGCTGTAATCGGTTCCACAGCCGTTGACGTCTTTTCCTTCTTGTTCGTTGACGATAACGGCAGGTGCTGGAAGATGGATGTCAAGTTCGGTGTCGTTGTTCGAATCGTAATATTCAAATGTGAGGATGAGCGGCTTTGATTCCAATGCAACCTTTGGGGCTTTTGAAGTACTGAAGCAGTTGACGAATGTTGATTGGGATTTGAGTAATGAGAGCCATGGTTCAGAATTATTAAAACGAACATCGCTTGGATACGGGGATCCTGCGACTTTCTCTCCTGTTGAGGTGTTGTTGAAGAAGGTACAACTGAAAAATTGGATAACAGAGCTTGCATTTTGTACATCAGAGAAAATGACATTTCCTCTCCCTGTTAGGCTATTTGCGATGAAAATGTTTGAAAATGTGATGCTCCCAGTCATATTCGAGCAATCAATCGCTCCTCCAGAACCTTGTGTGTTACATGCATCGAAGCGGAGATTCGAGACGATGGCTCCAGAAGGAAGGTATGCCACCATCAATCCTCCACCGAATGACAAGACGGAGTTGGAATATATAACACATGTTCCATTTGTAAGGTTGGATAGTTGGAAGAGGAACGCCCCAGCGAATTGCGAAGAAACAGAACCACCAATGTTGGCTAAGTTGTGTTCGAAGAGGGACGTGGTGATTTGGAGGCTTCCGATGGAATTACCGTGAAAATGGACGGCTCCCCCGACGGCTAACTTACGGGAAGTGTCGTGTTCGGTGGCTTCACATTTGTTGAGGCGGAAGATACACTTTGTCACATTCAAACTCGAACCGCCTCGGCATCTGAGGGCTCCACCTGCTGTATCGAATGCTGTGCAAGATGTAAAATTGCAGGAAACATATGAAAGGTCCGAAAGCACGTTAACAGCTTCTTTTCTTCCAGTAAAAGTATCTCCTGTGGTCTCTCCATTTGTGACTCCACGGAGGAACGTGTTGTTCACGGCTCGGAAGGTCGTCTGGTCTTCCACGTTAGGGTTAGGGTTAGGGTTAGGGTTAGGGTTAGGGTTTAACGGCGGATGCTGAAGTGCTGAATCAGTAACGAAAAGTGAAAAAACAAAACAATAAAAGTTACTCGCCCTTGGAGGGGCCGTTGAGTCTGCCCGCACCAGTTTCTCTTACCACTGGTCGGGACCCATCTGGGGGCTGCCGCTTCCTTGCACCAGCTTTGGGCTGTGTCTTGGGTCGTCCACGGCACTTGGGTGGGGGGTCCATTCGGGGGCTGTCGGGAGCCCATGTGGGGTCATCTTCCTGGGAGAGAGAGTCGTCACAAGAAGATGAGAAAGAGGAAGAGGGAGTCGATTTCTTCCTTCGTCCTGTTCGCGGGACTTGCTTCTTGTATCTAGCCCGCTTTGGTCTGGCAAAGTTCGGAGCTATTGACTTGTCATCTTGTTTTGGATTGGGTAGCTTGCGTTTCGGTCTGAGAGTCCTTGGTGGGAAGTTGCCCTTGGAGGGGCACTTGTGTGAAGTGACTTCCTCATCAATTGTCAAGTCAACGAAAGTTTTCCTTTTTGAGCCATTTTGGGGCTGGCCAAGGTCGTTGTGGTCGTCGTCGGAATCCAACTCAATCAGAACAGCCGCGGGCGGTATTTGAGTTTGGGGTGTTCTGGTGGGCTGTGAGGAGCCCGGAATTGGGTTGAGTGAAATTGAAGGTGGAGGGGTAAAGGAGATCGGAAGAGTGTCTGAGCCAAAAGTGATTTGCTCCAGAGAGGGCTCAATGTCAATGTCGATATCAGTGAGGGTCAGCCCAGGAGGGGGCATCTGGCTGACTTCGGCATCCTGTGTGGTCGACCCAGGAATGGGCAAGAGACCGACTTCGGCATCACTTGGAGTCAGCCCTGGGGCGGGCTCTTGATCAACATTGACATCGGTTGGGGGCAACCCGAAGATGATATCTTGAATGACTTCGGCATCGTTGGGAGGGAGTTCAACAATCATCTCCTGACCAACATCGGCATCTTTTTGAGTCGACCCTTGGAGGGGCAGTTGGGAGGTGTCGACATCAGTTTGAGTTGGCCCAAAATAGGGTTGAATGGAAAAATCACAGACAGGTGGATTGTCTTCCGAAAAGAGTTCCTCGAATGATATTTCGGGTTTCTCGTCAGTCCTTCGCTCTGACAACTCCCTGTGTGAAAAGTTGGTTGAATCAGGTTCACGGCGGGTACTGGTCAAAGACTGAGGATTTTCGAGATTGGGCCCCGAAATGGGCAAATCACTGTCGGAACGATCAACTTCCATTCCTGCATCGAGGAGATCATTGTCCCCGGATTGGGTCAATTCGTGTTCGGAACTGTCCCTTTCCATGGTCTCGACAATGTGCTCTTCTGGCGACGTGGAGGTCATGATGACCATTGAGCCCTCAGAAGGGTCAAGAGTTGGAAGTTGATAGGGAGACTCTGAAGGTGAAGTTGGAGCCACGGAGGGTGGTTGAAAAACTTTATGTTCAGAGTTGGGTTGTGGAACATAATAAAAACGAGGAGTGAAAATGTTGGAGGTTGGCCGGGTGAGGGCGGGAGTGTGTTTTTCAACTGATTGGTTATTTGCCGGGAGGTTGAGCGTAAGTTGATGATTTGAAGAATTTCGAGATGGCCCTGAGCGGGGCACTTGAGGTGGTCCAGAGGGAGGTGAAGAAGAAGGTGAGGTTGAGGGTGGGCCCTGAGAGGGCGAAGCAAGATTCGGCCCCAGAGAGGGCAAAGCAAGATTCGGTTGTTGAGAATGAAGATTCACCGCACTGAGTAAATATGTTGTGTTTGGTGAGGGTTGGATGTTGAGCCCATTTTGGGCATCTTGTTGAACTGAAAAATTTTGAAGACTCCATGTGAGTTTTTGACAGACACGACGTTCCATGATGCATCTGCTCTGTTCCAAGACAAGAGAGGTCATTTGGAGGAAGTGGTAGACTTGGGCTGATTTGTGCCCATCTCGGGCCACCTTCTTCATGAAGTCCAAAAACAGTTCCATGTTGTTCCCAAGTTGACCGTTCTCACTGATCCCAATGCCAATCACCTTGTGTTCTTGTCCAAGTTTCTTGTAGTGTTTGGACTTGCCCTCTTCAGCCTGGTTGACAGCTGTTCGAGGGTCAGGGAGGAGACCCCGGTGGAGGGCATTTGGGATGTCTTGGGCGATTGTCAAGTCGAGCCCAAAGGTGAGTGTGTTCCCTGAGCGGTCACCACCCTGGAGGAGGTTAGTGACGAATTTGTGGTTGCTCACTTGGGTTGTGATGGTGACTCGGATGTCAGCAATGGCCCCAGCCGGTCTGGGCTTTGTGCCCAAATTGATCCCATCCATCCAAACTGGTTTTTCCAACTCAGTGACCACATTGGGTATCTGTTGAAGAAGACGGTTCAACCAAAGTTTGATCGTGGTGTGCCGGGCTGTCCTTGCGGAGCCATTGAGTTGACAGCATGAGGCATGGTCGACCCGAAATTGGACTGAACAAATTGGGCAAGGGACAGAATAGTTCAGGTTCCTTCCTTGTTTATCCAGCAGTGTTTTCCCCAATTCGTACGATGTGGGCTCTTTGAGCATTCTGTAGTTGAGCGAGTTCAGGATGGTGTCGTTGTCCAAAACATGGAATTTGTCCACAGGCATCATGGTGACCCAAAAATGGGCTCGACTTGCACAGATCGTGGCATGTCGATTTTTCGCCCAATCTGGCAGAGGGTCCCTCCATTGGACCAATTTGTCCTTTTCCAGCAGACGAACCATCTTCCCCTGCCCGCGTCTGGCTTTTTCAAATTGGTCAAGATTCAGCATGCTGATGACTGAAATGACCATCTGAAGGGGGCTGAATGTTGATGATGGTGGTTCTTGCCCGATTTGGAACGGAGCCCCAGATGGGTTGGGGTTGGCTTGCCATAAGAAGGGCCGTCTTGATGTCATGGCATGAACCAGGGAAGGAATGTTTGAACCCGCGAAAGAGCTGAAACCAAGTCCACCATCTTCAACGTTGGCATGGATCAGAATTGAGTTCGATTGTGGGAGATGGAAGAAAGTGAGGAGATGCGTGATGAGAAGAGCATCAGCCTGGCGAAGGACGTGCCCCGAAATGGGCAGAGTTCGAAGGAGGTGAAGAGGTCGAACATTGATACACTGTCTCAGAAGGAGCAGATGTGCTTGATGTGACAACAGCCCCAGGAAGGGTAGTAAGCCATCAGATTTTTGGACTTTGTCAAGAAACATTTGATCACGTTCATTTTGGTCCAGGGTGAGAAGTGTCCCCAGAAGGTGCATTGAAGTCGTTGGGGTAATTGTTGAACCCATGAGCCCAAATGGGGCAGTTGAGATTTGCCCGTCCAGAATGGAGACAGCCACGGTCTTGGCTGGGTTGAGTTGAAGCCCATGCTCACTGAGAGACTTGTGAAGGCGGACCATGGAGGATGTGAGAGATCCAAGTGAGGACGCCACAATGACCAAGTCATCCAAATAGCCCCAAACTTGAACAGCCCCATCAGGGTTTCAGCTTCAGACATGCATCTGGTGAGGTACAGAGCAAAGAGGGCAGGCGACAACGGGCACCCTTGTTGAACACCCCTGGTGTTGTGAATGACGGCTCTCTGACCATGACTGTCCAACACCAACTTTTCCTTTGAAAATGCTTGTGCCAGAAATTGGACCAGCTGGGGGTCATGGTGATCCAGCTGCACAATTTTGTCAATGAGGAGCTGTCTTCGGACACATTGGTACGCATTGGACATATCGAGGGCAGCAACGACCAAATTGGTTTTCTGAGCAATAGCCCCATCCAGGGCATCTCCAACTGCGAAAACGATCTCTTCAATTCCATTGGGATGACCCACCCCTCGTTGTCTGGGGTGGATCCGATCGAGAAACCATTGACGGTTGCGCTGGAGAAGGACACGGGCCATGAGCTTTTCAGAGAATGTTGGACCGAAATGGGACGAACACCACCTTTGGCCTTTGGAATGCCTACCATCCTGACCAAACACCATGCCGTGGGCACGAAGCCTTTTGGAGACACTCAGCAATCACAGCCCCAATGAGGGCAGAAACGGGTTTCAGATGAATTGCTGCCCGTTTCAGGAGTTCTGCTGTGATTCCATCAAGAGACGCCGTTGAGTTCGAATTGAGTCGTTGAAGCTGAATTTCGACATTTTCACGTTCAAGGTCCCACCCTTCCCGGGGGCTCACCAAGATCATGAAGAGTCAATTGGCGAGGGTCATCAGCGTTGTGAAGGGTTTGAATGATTCGGACCATGTCTTCGAAAGGAATCTCCGGAACGGGGTGAATGACTTTGGAAAGTTCTTTGAGAGCCCTGGATGGTTTTCCTTTTGCCACGAGTGTTTCAATCTTTTCTTCTCAGCCCAATCTCTGACACATCTTCAGCTGGTGGCTCCATTGAAGGTTCTTTAAGCTCTTTTCGCCTTTGGTCTTCAGATAAAGGGTGGCAGTAGAGAGCCTCCAAACAGCATTGTCCACATTTCCGAAGCTCACATCTCTTTCTGCCAAAAGTTGGGCTATTTTGGCAAAATGATGTTTGAGGAGCTGACTGGCCGCATTCAGATGCTTTGTCGTGTCATCTTCATCCCAGAACACACATCCAAGGTCTTCAGAATATTGGACCCCATCAAGGGCCAAAACATCAATTTTCTTGTTGGAGATGGTTCTGAAGTGGTGGCGGGAGAAGATGTCGTTCAACAGTTGGAAGGGCTGTTTGTCCTTTGAG
The DNA here is from genome assembly GCA_033064195.1 of Blattamonas nauphoetae. Lineage (NCBI taxonomy): Eukaryota > Preaxostyla > Oxymonadida > Blattamonas > Blattamonas nauphoetae. The sequence continues at coordinate 86,035 of JARBJD010000308.1, forward strand.
GTTTGCCAGGATAAGGTTGGTGTCGATCTTGTCGAGATGGCATTTGGGTTCCTGCCATCGAAGGTGTGATCGATGGGGGCCCATCCGTGGGCTGTCCTCTTTTCGACTTTGGAAGAGGGCCACGTGTTCCAACCGTTGACCCTCTGGGGGCCTTTTGAGTCTGTCCAGGCTGTTTGGATGGAGGTGGAAGACTGAAGATTGTTTCTTGGCTTTGAACCCATTCTGGTCTTAGTGTCTGATTCTTGACAAAGGGTTGTTAATTCCTCATCAGAGATGGACATGATGGATGATGTCGGAAAAGAGAGTGAAAGCCCCTCTTGGGGCACTTGTCCAATTCTGGAGAGGCCGAAAACGGGCAAAGACGACTCTCTCCAACTTTTGATGGAATTTGAGAGGAAATGAGTTGAGATGAACTGGGTCTCTGACTGTTTTTGACCCTTGTTTCAGAATTCGATGAAGTTGCTCATTGTTCAGTCTGGAAGCCACTTCCAAGCTTCTTGTCCAATGCATTGGCGGCCACGTCAATCGCCCCAATTTGGATTGATTCAGAAGGATCGGAGTCCGATGACTCTTCTGCGGGACATTCTTCAGATGAATCATCAAGACTAATCGTGAATCGAGGTTGCTTTGGACGAGGTGG
>JARBJD010000309.1:0-86576 GCA_033064195.1 Blattamonas nauphoetae
ATCCATTGGAGATTGAGACAAACCGAGCGAAAGGGATTTTTCTACAAGTGATGAAGTTCCGGATGAGCATTTTACATAGAGGTAATGATCAAGACCACAACATGGGGATCTCTCAAATGACTTCGTTTTGGAAAAATGACTTGGTCTTAAGTCATGAGAAAAAGTGAAAAGTAAGTCATATGACTTCAAACCAAGTCGTTCCGACTACACTGGTCCATGGTTTTATCATTCGATCATGCCCCTTTGAATGCATGAAACGAACAATCTGGTTTCTTCGCGTATCGGATGAAATATCGGCATCAAGATCAATAAAGCATCCTGAAGTCGTTCAAAGACGTCTTCAGCTGGACATTTACTTGAAAAGGACAGATTCAAAAATGGGACGATCTTACCTCAGATTCATGTCCATCTCGCCCTGCGTGATTCACTCAAGATCCAATCCACCAAATCCACATCTATGTGGTGTTTTCCAACTGTTGATCAGAAAAGCGTGTCTCTTGAAGTCGTACTCTGAACCTGTAATGTCAGAGGAAGACCTTTCAAAAGTGTTCTACGCGCTTCTCGCTTGTGAAAACCAACTATCCTTTTGATAATTCCCTTGAAGACAACGCAGTTCGTGTTATCAAGGTAATAAAACAAAATTATTACGTCTGACACATTTATTCGTTGACGATCTGATCACGTTCTTGTCATCACGACATTCAACAATCGTTTTTCCAACTCTGAGTACTTAGACATGATCTTCCATCTGTCATCTCACGTTAACAAACGATGTTTTCTGTGGAATGATCTTGTGTCCAAGCTTCTAACAAGCGTTGATCCTCTCCACCTCCCACTGGCAGCTCCACTCAAATATTCACATACAACTCGTTATACTTATCGAAATGTGTCTCCGCGTCACCATTAATCACCTTTACGGCATGTTACGCAACGAACATACGATCGAGGAGTATGGAAGCAGGGACCTCGTGTTTAACAAAGTTCTTCCTTCGACAGAATATCGGCATAATCCGACCCCGTGCCCCGTCCAATATTTCAACAGCTGCTCTATAACATTGCACTTCGCAGTGATTCTGGAAGCATACATCTATTTGAGACCGGGTTTTCGACTTACAGACAAACTAAAAATTACTGTTCGATCAAACTCATTGCATGAAAACTTCCCTCTTTCAATCAAGGAAAACAAGAATGCATGAATGGTATTTTTAGAGTAAAATGATCTCATACTGGTCACAAGCTCCACAAACGTGATGACGTAAATCCTCCATCAATCAAGAAATGAAGTGTCTCCTGATCTTTGTTCATTTCTCTTCATTATTTCAACAGAGAGAAGCGTCTGTTGCGTGATACAAGGTGAGACACTCATTTCACAGTGAATAAGGCGCGATCTTTCTTCGAGACAACGATGCCGAAAAGATTAAGACATGATTGAGGAGATCTTTTGCGATGTCAGACAATCCCAAACTGCGGTCCTTCCGTGTCACTCGCTTGTCCTTGTTGAGAGTTTTCGATGTTTCCAGTTTGTTTGCTTCCAGCTCCTTCTTTGCATCCTTCTTCTTTTCGAATCTTCACTTTCTTCTCGTTTTCTTGTTAGAGAGACCTGTCGTTTGCGTCGTCTGCTGCGATCTCAACTCCAACGAATGTGGGCGAAGTGATTGTCAGAAGAAGAGTAGACAAGGCAGAGGCGAGTCGATGGAAGAATGCCACGATGAGATGAAGTGAAGACGGTCTAAACATGAAGGATTGGGTGGATGGTCGAAGCGAGGGGAGTTGCGGATCGGTTGGGAAGGAGGTGGATGGGAGTGGGAGGGATCGAAATGGTGGAAGCTGGGGAATGTGCTGGTTCGCCAATGAAAGTTGATGAGATGAATTGAAGCAGAGACGAGATGAATGTAAATCTGAACAGAGGAAGTGACAACGTTGGAAAATAAGAAGGAGAGATGGGAGAATGTGTTGGAGTTGGGGCGAGATTGAGGTGGTCTGAAGATGACGTGAGTTGGAGGGATCGAGTTGATAAGAGAAGAGATCAGACTCGTCTGGATCAGAAGTGGATGGAGGTTGAAACCATTTTCGAGAGAAAAAGGGAGAGAGGTCGGTCAATTCGGCCTTCTAATGGGTATGGTTTGGGGTGGAGAAGGGATTTGGACGGGATTCCTCGGAAAAGGCGATGATGAGAGAACACTCGGGACATCTGGTTCGAGGGGTTGATTTCCTTCTAGTGTGATCATTTCTTGCTCAGCTTTGAGGATTGGAGGGATCGTCACGGGTGCAGTTCCCGCGATCGCCTAAAATTGCGTTTGAAGTGCTTTTCGTTCCGACGGGCCTCGGACGTGGAGTTGACTGTGGTGGGGCTGTTTGGCAAGTGTTTTGGCCATTTTGATCCATTTCTCGACCAATCTCAGAATTGTGTTGAGTCTGTTCAACTGGATGTCATGTTCTGAGAGAGCATCCTCTGCCATGCAGATCTGCTCCTCAGCGATGCGTCCTGATTCTGAGCTTCCTCCTGCTTCTGTTCAATCTCTCTCATTTTCCTCGCGAGTTCTTCCTGCATCTTCTGATTTCCTTCGAATCTTCTCTGTTGTTTGTCACACTCTCATCGAGACTTCCACTGCGAATAACTCGAATCAATGCGGTCCGTTCTTGCTTCGGAGAGTGTTTTGTGAGTGATGTACCGAGTGGCTGGGACAGAACTGAACAGTTTTGGGAAAGAGCATTCGAAAATGATCTGACTGAATTGCTTCGCTTCCGATCAGGTCAATCAGAACGAGAAAGACATCTTCAGATGGGAGGGACACTAGGCAAGGATTGGAGGTGAACACACAGAATGAACGAGCGAGATTGATGAATGATCAGATGCAGCTCAAGTGCATCGGAGAGCCCTTCTGTGCGCAGGTGTCCAAACACCAACTTGTATCGGTGTTGAACAGCTGTCCCTTTCTTCAGCGAGACAGGCAGTTCGTCCAAGAGAGCCCCGATGAGCTGGTTCGTCATTAGTTCAGTGTCGAAAGAGAAGGCTGTCGATGCAGGCAATCGCAGCTGGAGAAGACACGATGGATTGAGTCATCTGTTCCAGGAAGGGTGAGAATGCCATGATTGATCCGAGGAGATACGTGAAATGGTGAGATTGATCCGGACCTTCATTCGCAAATCTCTGTCTGAACAACAACGTTCGGAACTTCTATTCACTGATCATTGTAGATTTCATGTGGACAACTTTCTTTCTACACATTTCGACCTTCGCCACGATGCGGATGGTCGGGTTCCCAGATGAGGATTTCAGAGTTGAAATGTGACAAAGAAAGACGATAAAGCAAGCTTAGTCTCTACACCCCTTTCCACACAGATCTTGCCCCGTTCGCACCACCTCAATCAGCTTCCCGATGATTCCGGTCGATTCTCGGTCGCGTCGGTTTGCTTCGCTAATTTCTTCTTTCAGCGTCATCAATTCACGCTCTCCTTGTTTGCTTTCTTTCATCCATCGCACTCTCTCTGCATAGATCCGAAGCTACTTCTCCAGAAACACCGTTCTTTCCTTCAGCTCCTTCAACTGCACTGCTTGTTCGTCATTCGGATCCAAAGTCTGCGACAATGACCTCAGACTCCCCGACGATGCAGACGGCGAGAACTGGCTTGAAGATGAGCCATGCAAATCCGCGTTCACAGGCAGGAGGATCGTGGGCGTCCCAGATCCAGGAAGAGAATGACGCCGAGTGAAGACGGGAGAGGTGCTGTGGCTGGACGAATGGGAAGAGGGGCCAGAATGCTGAGCAAAGACCGCAGGACCCGATTCTGGTTCAGCCGAAGTGTCCTTCGAAGAATGCTCACTATCAAGACGCTTCGGGGTCTGACTGTCGTTCGCATCCGATGCATCCTGCGGGTGCTCTGCTGTTGGTTTGGTCTCAGCGTCTTCCGCCTTTTGGTTGACGAGATCTTGGATCTCCACATTTTCTGCCTGAAAACGATTCACAGGAAAAGCACAAACATTCAACATTTCGAGCGCATTCAAGCATTGTCGATTCACATTCGAATGCAATTTTGCAAAAGAGGAAGATAGTTTTGCTGAGACAGCGGATAAATGTCAGAATAATTAGACGATTTTGGCCTTCTCCAATGTGCGGAGTTGGGTCAACAAACGCATCTGCTCCTTCAACCCCAGCAATTCCGTGTCATCTGGTTTCTCTTCCAGTTTCTTATCCACACTCAGCAGCATCTTTCCCAACTTTTCAATTTGAACGGTCATCTCCTCTGATTCTTTTGTTTGTTCCTCAATAACATCACCAAGCGTGTCTTGAACATCGCTAAGTGTGTCATAATACCAGTCGAGTGAGAGTTCCGATTGTGAGAACGCCGTTTGCGTCGATGTGATTGTCGACAAGATCTGAGAATAGAAAGACAGACATGAAACTCAAAAAGAGAGAAAACTGTTTGAAAAGTGTCCTCAATATCAGATCTTGGCGATTCTTCTTATTGTCCATCACGGTGTCCTCTTCCGCTCGACGATCCCAAATCTGCAAATCATGCTTGTTCGTTGGCTCTCGTCCATTCTTCTCTCTTGAACTGCACACTCCCACCCCACTGTGCAATCCGCGCTGCGTTGTGCACTCGCATGATCAGCGACAAGCTGTTTTCCAAGTTTCCGACCACAGAAGTGTGTTGAAGGAAGGATGCAGGTTATATGCCAACGTTTCGTTGTCGAACCGTCCCACCAGCGACGGGAAGACCGAGATGAACGATGGATACAGAATCTAGTCGCGGGGCTCGTGGGGATTTTTGGAGATTCGGGCAACGACCCAAAGAGAAGAGAATTCAAGAATAGTACCAGAATCTACTGAGTCCGACGACTTCTCAGTGATTTGGCCACACAATGCTTCAATTGCGCGAGTCAGGAGGCTGTGTTGTTCTTGAAGCACTCCTCTCAGCAACAACGAGAACATGTCGCAAACTGTCACCAGAACTCCCAGAATCGTGAGTGGCTGAGCAGGTTCAGAGGATTCCCTTCCCATCAGCTGTCTGTTCACATCATTGAAGTCCTTTCTGTCTGAATCTTCCGATCGTGCATCGTGGTGAAGATCGGAGCGTTCATCTCCAGATACTGATGTACCTGTTCCAGACACCGAGGAATCATGTTCATGTTGATGAATCGGATGACCCATTCGATCCCCAGCAAACCCAGTAGCTGATACAGTCAGTTGATTTCGTTAGACGTGAACGCCAGGAATGGGGACTCCAAGTGACCCTATGCCGACATTGTGCTTAATTTGCTTGGAATGAGCTTGAATGACTTGTTTGTTCGTGAAAACAGGACAGGGAGTTGGGATCTTGGAAGATGTAGTACCTCGACACAACAAAATGGATCCAAGCGTACGCCTGTGCAATGTAACCACTCGTGTTGCTTTGTTCTTAAATTTCTGCGTCGCCCACTGCGGTGGCGATCACATTGTCTGCTTTCGTTAGATCTGATTATTTTGTTGATTGCAAGTCTCCAAACAGCGACACCATCCGTTGGCCGAGAGGCACAGGAGGGGCAGTCATGAGTGGTGGCAGCATAGATAGTGGGAGGATGACACAGTTCATCAAATCACGTGAGGGTAGAGTGTTGATTGTGATGATTGAGTTTGATGCGTCCATCGCTTGTGAAAGGGTTGATCGGAATAGGTTGAGGTATTGGGAATGGAGTCTTCAGGCCTGTTCAAGGAGGCTGCGAAGATTCATTGTTCGAAATCTCAGATTGATCACACCCAGATCTCTGTTTTGCTTTGCCTTTGGAATGCATTCCTTCCCATTTCAATCGCATTATCGTGGTTGAGATGATTGAACAGAGCAGAGAGTGGAGAATAAAATGTGGAGGTGCGCTATTCGATGTTGTTGGAGAGTCGCCTCCAATGCCTACCTTCAAACAGGAGAGAAGCAGGAATAGTACCTGGAAATAGTGCTGAAAATGATCTAAATGGAGCACACTTGTTCATGTTTGGGCACAGGTTTGTCAGCAGACGCTGTTGATTCAACAGATTGGACGATGATACTGATCCTGGCATCTATCTCCGCAAGTTACACAACACGTGAGTCAGGCGAGACAATGAAAAATGTCTTCTCGACAGCCTGTATTGCTCTTTAATCATCAGAGTGATGAGAATGAGCTTTTTCATTTTTGTGTTGATCGGATCCTTAATTGTAACTGAGATTCAGAAATGATCTTGAGATGCTAACTGTGTCTGTTCAGTTCAGATTCAGTTGAAACTATTTTAAAGAACCATTTGGCGTTCTCAAAACTCTCTTAACTGTCTTTGTTTTGATGTTCGAAGAAAATCACATCCACTTTGAAGTCCCTACTCGTGTTGATCTCTTGAAGGAGGCATTTTTGGACACTATTTCATTTTCCACAATCTCACGAACAAGGTCCACTCTGATCTCAGGGAAAATGACCGATTAATGACACGCCGTGCATTGTTGCTTATCTCTTTAGTAGAAACTACGTTCTTTCTTCCTGCTTATCATTCACCAATTCTATCCAACTTCTCTAGCTCAAGACAAGAAACTCTCTGTGACTCCGTGTGATAACCAGAATGGAATAAAACCCATATAACTTTCAGAATTTGAGGGAGGATCATTTCTTGTTTTCACTTTTAGCAGTCGATTTGGGTCAGAATTTCAGACATCATTACAAAGTCCGAGGATTCAAATCGAATTTTTTGAGATTATTGAAAAGTTCGAGAATCCGAATGATAAAACAAGACGAATCCCTCTTGTCAATTGTTTGTCTTATTTCACGAAAACAACGATGAATGATGTCTCACGCGAATCTTTGAGAATGGATAATGCCCGTCTCGACTGTGTGATGAGACGAGATTCGACAATAGCTGGAATAACTATTCTCTGATTTCAAACAGTCTCACCCACTTGTCACCATTGTCAGACTCTTGATACAGATCTGATCGATCACAGCTTTTGATCACAACGTCGAGATCGCTGCTCACTTCACTTCCCTTGGTTCTCAATAGTTTCGAAATCCATGAGAGCAAGTGAAGCGGAAACAGGAATCAAAGAGTTCTATTTAGCGCTGTTTTGGTCAATTCTCTCTTTTACCCGCCAATTTCACGATCTCACAAACAATAGAGGCAATTACGGTGGAAATCCTTGTGATGAAATGATCGATTGAATGAGTTCTGACAAAAAATGAGACAGTTATTGAATCTCCAAAATAGGAGGTTGATCAGACCCAAAATTCGTTAGGTCTGTTCAGCTGATCACAACTTTCGCCGTGTGATCAGACTGTTTCTAAGGTCTGCTCAAGACTTTCAGGTTGAATTCGAATCGAATAGAGCCAAGTTTGGACGTAAGTTTTTATCATGGGGTCGACCATACTTTTTTCTCTTCAAGTCGATCCTCATGGAAATTGATCGGGAGGCTCCTCAATCTGATTATCTTCCCATTTTTCTCAATTCTGATGCGGCTTGTGAATGGTTTCTATCTCGATACGTCACAAACACTCACATTTGTGGTAAATGCCGTATTCCAACTCGACTATCACGAAAGAGAGACAGAAATCCTTTTTGGGAATGCTCGAGATGCGGCAGAACACGTTCCGTCCTAACTGGGACAACATTTCAACACACAAACCTTGAAATCGGCAAAATTCTCGCAATCTTGTTATTTCTGTGGACAGGTGTGACAGCTCGGCACACCTCGGTTCTTTTGCATGTTGGAGAAGACACCATTGGGTATTGGCGGAGTTTGATTCGGTGCGTCTGTGTACAAGTCTGGAACGAAAAGCAAGAAATGTTGGGTGGGGAAGGGCGAGTGGTAGAAATCGACGAGGCAATCTGGAGAAGACGAAAATATCATAGGGGAGAGCAAAGAAACAGATATGGATATTTGGGGAATTGAGAGAAATGAAGGAGGAAGAAAGGGCAGGAGTTTTGTTACAATAGTCCGGCATCGGAACCAATCAACTTTAATTCCAATTATTCAGCAAAAATTCGACCCGGAACTCTCATTATTAGCGATGAATGGAAAGCGTACGACTGTTTAAAGGATCTAGGATATACACATCAAACCGTCTGCCATAAGCGCAATTTCGTAGATCCAACCACTGGTGCATGTACAAATCACATAGAAAGTATGTGGTCTCAACTGCGAAATTATCTACCTCGTTATGGGGTCAGAAAGCGTTTTTTGATAGATTATTTAGCTCAATGGCTCGTACGACAACATTCATTGCTAACTTTCGAGGAGGTGGTCGGACTGGTGCTGCACTATAAACCAGACAGGTCGGGAAGCGAAGATGAGTGGAACAGTTCGTCTGAGGAGATCCCGGAACTGAGGGACATCCAGGCGGACACCAGCGTGGAGGAGGAATCTGATGGGGCCGGCGATGGCGCGTCGGCTTCTGATTATTCATAAGTCAGAAATTGTATCTCTCTTTTTTTCCTCCTTGTTTATAAGCATTTGCATCTGCCACAACCAACTCGTCACAACCAGCGAAATACCTTTCACTCTTCAAAAACAGACAACGGGATGCAACATTCTGTTCACTTTTAGTCAACTCGGCATGAATTACTTCAGGATTTGACGTTTGGTCATGTCAGTCCATTCTTCATCCACCATTCTCGTCTACCAGCCAAGAAAACAGGACAAATCAAAGTATCATCATTCTCAGGCCTCATACAATTGTATCTTTGCTCCTTGCGACTCTAAAGTTTTATTATCATCCTCTATCGCAAGCTGAAATTGTGAACCAGACTTATTCGCAGACACTTGCGAATGATGCGTCAGTGCTTCATCAGCTCATCTCGACAAACTCAGGAAGCGGCAGCCTCTAGCACAGTGCTCCTCTCACAGGAGGTCTGTCTATTCAGTCAAAAGCACAAGCCTAGCAAATTCATTCCCCAGTCGTAGAATCGAAGAATCTAACTGCTCTGGAATTGGCTCAACTTGACCTCCTCCGTTTTGCAAACGAGCACACAAACAAGATATCGTCGTCTCGGACGTGAGCGGATTTGTGGGACTTTATGTCAGCAACCGTCCAACGACTGCGAACGGCCGACTTCAGACTGTTTATGCAGACCATCGACAGAATATTCTCGCCGCTCTCGTTTGTGCTGGCTGGGCGTATGAGAAAGGCCGGACGCGTGCTGATTGCCGGAATCGCAGTCGATCTATCCAGTGTAGAACGGACAGCTGATATCCAGCGCTTTCACTGCTTTTCAAGATCCCCTTTCTTCATCCCCTTCACAATACCTCAGCCTTGTCCGATAAACGTTCTCACAAGCGCTGACCACATTCAACTCAATCATCCCAATCAACGCAATTCCCTCATGTGTCCTAACGAACCTTATCATCCTTCAACAATTCGGACCTGTCTCACGCAACACTCACCCTCCTGTTTCTCTCGTTCAATGGATACAGCCGCTAATCGGAGATTCTCATTCGACGAAAGAATCGAAACTGACGATAGCGTATGAAGTGGTCACAACAGCACTAGGCAAGACCGAAATCGAAAAAGTACAACAAGTAACTGTATTGCGCACACTCCAAACCATTCAGAACACTCTCTGCACAGTAATTGGTAGTTGCCTTCCTTGGCATTTCCTTCATGCCGCATCATTTGTCTGTAAAGCTCCTGAGTCAGCTAGAAATCAAAAGATTCAAACCGAACACACTTTGACGATGCTAAAACACAGCTGATGAGAAAGGAAACTACCAATTTTTTCTCTGCCTCAAGCGATTCTGGGGTTGCGGGATGAACTTCCAGAACCGTCTACCACCATTCAATCAATCATACGTCACAAGAAATACAATCTTTCGTTGACCATCTTCGTCAATCATCTTCCTCATCCATTTTTGAACTCTTATGCTCATCCTTGTCGCAAATGTTACTCCAGGATTCGTACAATTGGACAACCGAAATCACCTCATTTGTATGTCTAGCTTTCTGTCTCGTTTATCAACAGTTCAGAACGAACGTGGGAATAACACCAGATTCTACCGTTCAATACAACAACTCTGCTTATCATTTCGCACCGCACAATTCAAGGTCTGTTTCAGCCTCATCTCTCACTGTCATTGCTTCATCTTCTTTGTTCTCAGAAATACATAATGCGTGGAAGGAGTATCAAGGTTGGGTGTTCAAAAACTTGAAACATGCTGCCAACTGCACCCATCCACCAGGATTCGACGTCTACGGACAACCAATCGTGTTCAGCATCCATCATTCCCTCATTTTCTTCTTTTCAGTCTATCACTTCAGCCCAAACCACGAGCAGGTTCCCAACGATCCCATTTTCCGTCACATCAAATCAAACAGTCTCCATCTCACCTAAAACAATAAGCCCCACAACTGGACAACCAGCAGTCATACACTCTACTTCCTGTTCAACGCAGATCGTTCCAACTTGAAGCCAACTTACAGAACGGAGATTATCAACCGCCAAACACCCTTCCAGGTGAAGACACCCACGCATTCTCTCCCAACATGATCGGCGAACAATACTCTTATATCTCGTCGCGATCCATCTCACAAATCAGGACGTATTCATCAAAGTCGGTGTCACCAACCTGGGAGTTGTCATCTGGTTCCTGTAGAAGTGTCCGAAGCGCTAATACAGCACGCGTACTGCTTCTTTGCCCAACAGTACCAATTTGGTCTGTATCTGCAAATGCATCAGCCCCACCAACAGGCACATCGGATCATCGCTCCCGTGCACATTGTTCAGGCTGGGATCCTGAGGTGTGTTCTTTTACTAGAAAATATCATTCCTGGCAGCTTCTGAGCCAGCAGTCCTCCATCAAGCTTCACCTCCAGATGCCAAACATCCCCAAAGTTGCCCACAATGCACGTGAGTCCTCTACCAAGGCAAGACATCCCACATGGACACCATTTTCCCGGTTATCCTCAACAGTGTTCAGGCTCACATGTCCAGTCTTCTCTATCAGACCAATCCTCCGAGCCCCCATTCTTCAACTCCATCACTAAAACATACGATATCGATGCCTGAATTAACGGATTCATCTCCTCGGGCACGACAAATTGATAGCACCCTCGTTCGTTTCATTGAGCAGAATGGAGAATACAATCTAGTCACTGTTTTTACAGAACCGAATTCCATCTCTCCATGTCAACAAGATCATGACCATGTGCAGACATTATCAACTCTCAGCCTGACACCGAGAATATTCTCAAGCGACACAGTTGATCCAGACCGACCACACGCACAAACAACAGGCCATCCCTCGCAAATCGGTCAACCCATCTTTCCAGCCATCCGATCACTTGCGGACACTTCGGAATATCGTTTACAGATGCTGGTCATGACTGTTTGATTCATGAGTCTTCACCGATGTCGCTTCAAGCAAAATGGAAGTGACTCTGAAACAACACAAATATTTCCACATCCAACCGACGATATGGGCAATGGTGAACGAAACAGGACTCCAACACTCCATCAAATTCAGCCAACAACACTCGCCAATCCTCAACCAACCATTGTTCCTTTGCCAAGCCTATCGACATCGGAACCGACAGTAACTGCACCAACTGTTGAAAAACGTTTTGTTCCTCGAATCAAGACGGGATCGCATCACCCAAAGCTTGCTACAGCGTCCCCTTCGACATCCCATCCCCACTCCCAATCTAGTCATTTGCATGATTTATCCACTCCCAAATATGTTTTCCCACCCCAACAAGGATCCACATTCACAACACCATATTGCCCGCAAGACACTTCTCACTCTACACTGCAAATCTCCTCTCCACAGCTCACACCCTCTTTCTCGTCAGCTCCAAACACAATATCTTGGCCGCATCCAAAAAATACCCTTCAAGTCCCTTTTGTGCACCCTCCGCAACAAATCCCCCAATTTCATCCGCTCGTTATTCCGAAACAAACATCATTTCATGTCACTCCGAACTACACCTCTCCAGCGATCTCCATTCTTCACCCTGTGAACGCCCACAACTTTAACGCTCTTCGGACACCAATTGACGTTGATATTCAAGACCCATTCCGTTCTTTTTCAGCAGTTGTTGATCAAACCGAAACACTCCTCTCCTCCCAGCAATGGTGCCGATTTTATCAAGAAGTACTCTCAAGCATCGAAGGACAGGACAAAGACGGTCGTGGGACGCGGGCAGACATGGTCATTCTCGCAGCGCGTGTGGGAATGTCAGCGGAATCCGTTTCGCTCCTCTCGCTCACTCTCCAACTGAGTTTCGCCGAAATTTGGCCGAAATTTGTGTTTTGATGTTCGGATCGCTTTGGACACTTTACCATGCAGATCTTAATCCACCTTTCGAGCAAAGATCTTCTCCGCCAATTTGGCAACCTCTTAACAGCATCTACAGCCTTCGAAATCTGTCTCCATCCATTCGGAACGCACTGCATCCAAGCTATGATTGTTCGAGCCGGAGGAAACACCGATTTGGAGGCACAACTCGGACGTCATCTGTATGGACACGCCTTCCGTGTTTCAAGCGATAAAACAGGAATTCACGTCATTTTGTGCATTCCTCTTGTTCGTGATCGCTTTTCTATCCTCAGCCTGTTGTTCCCGATACCGCCTTTCTTCATTTTTCGTCACGTCGATATTCTCAACTTTATTCTTGCTCTGTTTCATTGTATCATCTCATGATTCATATTTGTGATTGTTGGTACTAGAAATTTGTGTAATGGTGTGTTTTCATGCAATGAGTTTGATCGAACAGTAATTTTTTAGTTTGTGTCTGTAAGTCGAAAACCCGGTCTCAAATAGATGTATGCTTCCAGAATCACTGCGAAGTGCAATGTTATAGAGCAGCTGTTGAAATATTGGAGGGGGGCACGGGGTCGGATTATGCCAGAATATCTGTTGTTTCTCGACCAGCACAAACGCTTTCTCAATGAAGACTTGTTAGACACATTCTTGGATCTTGTGGGTGTGATCGTCCGCATCGGCTCGTTTCATGCTCCCACTTTGGAGTTTCTGCTCTCCCACTGTCTCCAACTGACATTCCCCAGCCATCTCTCTTTCGTCGAAATTGATGTACGTCGGCTTTCTGCCCTTCAAAACATCAACGTCTTCCCTGAACGTTGGAAAGAGGCTGGCCCAGAAGTGGCCCGATCTGGGAAGTGCATTTTTCGTACTTTATTGGCCGAAGGCGTCGAAGACGCACTCGAACAAACTCTGAAGATTGATAGAACCGAAATCCGGGGTTTCCAAGTTGTTTGTGTCAGCCAAGACCTCTCGCATGCGCTGGGAGGGAATGTGAAGTCCAACGGAAACGCTGGTCGAGACAGTGAAACCGATAGTGGTGAAGACAGTGAAAGCGATGATGAAGACAGCGAAACCAGTGATTGGAGATAATTGAGAAAGGAAAATGCGAGATGAAAGCCACTCAAATAAACTTTTTCTTTGTCACTTCACACTTATTCCATTTCGATGAAATCACCATTCAGTGTGCATTGATTCATACGATCGATCGTGCCCTTCGTTGTGATTGGCGAACTCAGTGAAATGTTGTTATCTCCAAATATGCACGATTTTACGAAATGTCTTCAGAATTGTCATGAAGACGAACAGAAGAATGAACTCAAACAGCATTGACAACGAATATGTTCCAGTCCTGTGTCTTGCACTTTCGCGGAGAGTTTCTCCGTTGATATCCGCATATGCACAATATACGCCTTCCAATACAATGACCAACCCACGAGAATCTCGCTATTTTGAATTATATGTGGTGAAGAGTTTGGAGTGTGATTGACGGAAGATGTGCCGATTCATCGTCAACACCCATCCAGAATAGCATCAGTGGATGAAAACTTACTGTTTCGTGTGTTGTTGGAGAATGAGTGAAAACGTGGAAGAATTGACGAAACAAAAATGATAATGGTAGAACAAGAAGAATGTGAAAAGAAAGTGCTGATGTGACAAAAAGCAAGATCCCCAAATACGAAAAAATACCTCAGAGAAAGCGGAAATAACTGTGGAAGGGCGGGAATGTGGGGCACATCCCATTTCGGCGAGATAAACGAGAAGCGTTTCTGAAATGGTTCGAAAGTCGAAATTGGGAAAGATAATCTGGTCACAATGCATCGTTCGGAAACGCCAATAATTGATTGGAGAGAGAATGGTTGACGGTGTGACAGTCAACGACAGCCGCGTTGAGAACGACGAACCCAAAAGAGCAGACCGTTTCTGGACGATTGGAGGCGATTGCAGAATCTGTTCATCTGCACCAGCAATCAGCGCATTCCCAGCATCCGAGGAGAGTCCGCAGAAATGAATGTGGAGCAATTTGAGAGAGGCAACTTCGACGCGTCATACGAGATCCCACCATCACTGTCTTTTCACATTCGATCCCAGTAATTGTGACATTGAGCGACAATCACGAACAATACTGGGACCAAAATGTCCGTTCTTGTTGTTCAGCAGCTTCTGTTCGAGTGTGTCTTCATAGCCTTCCGAAATCAGAGCTTGCAGCATCAGTTTCCCAGATTGGGCAACTTCGGGACCTTCCGTCTTCCATTCTCTGAGTGAATTGTTGATGTCGCCGAGAGTGCTCCAGAGATGTTCACTATTTTCGACGAACGAGAGACTACTTGAGAATGTCATCGCTATCGGTGAGGAGAGGACATATTCCAATATTGCACGATGATACGGGCCCATTGAAATGTGTGCGCTTAAAAGAATCGTGAATGAGTCCAACAAGTCTTGATTGAGAATAAAACGATTTGAGAACAGAAATGTCACAAGTCGAGACGATGGGAGCACGACTTTTTGAAAGACCATTTCACGATGGTTGAATGCGTCGACTGGTTCAGTTATGCTGAACTCAGCGAGATTAGCTGGATCTGCGAGATAGACGAATTTTCTAATGATCCAGTTGAGACTGTCGAATATCCCTTCATTTCCTGATATTGGCAGTGTGTGAGGTTGAACAGTCGCTAACACTTTGGTGACGGGATCTGATTCCAAAAGACGATGTCGAACAAAAAACGACGAATTGCATATTGATTCGAAGAGGAATGACAACGCTGCCTCAACCACAGCCAAGTGGGGGCATGACAGCAGAGTGACAATACTATCAGCAAAGCCGGAAGGTGATCCGTCTGAAGAGTGAACGAGGTCAGTCACGAGTTTATCCGCACGATCTTGTTCGAAGCTTACAATTGTTGGACAATTTTGGGAAATTGGAAAATGCCGGAAAAAAGACAAACAAAATGCGAACCTTTTCTCCAGCTCCAAATCGTGTCATGTCACAGTACGACCCTTCCATTCGTCGCGATGTTGGGAGTTCTCTGGGAGAACGACAGACCATCAGCAGTTGATCCCATGTCAGAAAATGTGTTGGACTGTCAGACCTACTGAATTGATCGGCTGAATCAGATTTTGTTGGATAGAGCGTGCTGATGACGAGATGGAGAAGGAGTTGGTGGATGGGAGGACTCGACTTTGTGGAAGGAAGTTGCTGTTGAGAGTGGTCATCAATCGGCCCAAGAACGCGCATGGAATCAACAAAGTTTCCAAATTATCAAAATTGTCCAACAACTGTATCGGTTCAAGGCTCTTCAAAAACCAGGTGGCTCTGTCTTCAAGTGCTTTGTCGAATGGGTATTCAGCTTTCACGAGGGCAACAAGCGCACAGTAAATGGCTGATTTGTCCTCAAATGACAATTAGATCGGAATTGTGAGCATGAGTTTGGATCGTTTGAGAAGCATGAAATGGAAACATCAAGTCGTCTTCAAAGGGAAGGCAAGAGAGATCCAGCCCTTTTATTCAATGATTCATCCTGATCTCTGGTTTTTCAGATTCAAGAGAGCTTTCGACTGTGAAAGGGGACGATATGTGAAGTGGCTGACGAATCAAACAAAGAGCACGAGAATAAAGTGAGGTGAGAAGTGACGATGTGTGTGACACGGCTGGGTCTTTCCAGACTCCACAATGAAGAGAACGAGCACGTGTTGTGTGACGGTGAACGAGCAAACAATCAAAATTCGTCTGACGAGGTGAGTCTCAGCGTGTGACACTGCAAACTCGCAATTCTCGAAAGACGCACAACAAAGATAATCTCGTCGACAACACACCACACTCAGAGTGTGAGAGTGGTCGAGTGAGAACAGCCAAAGAGGGATGCATGGGATGCGGGAGATCGAGTGGAGACTGAAGAGCGAATGAGATGAACAGAAGAAGAGAATGAAGTGAGTGAGAAACGAAGAGGGAAGGGCGTGAGTGTTTAGGAACGAAGACGAAACGAAGTGAGTGATGTGAGAGACAATCCAATTCTGGCTGTGAAGAGGGGTGCGCGGGTGTCTGAAAAGAGGAAGGAGGACAGGAAATGTATCTTTGGTAATAGTTTGTGTGAAGTGTGTGTTGAGGCTGTCTGTCGATCACGAATGTGTGAGTGAGATCGAGTTGATGCTATCACTGAGCAGCGTCGAAGAACACAGCAGAGCCACACGAGAATTCCACAGATTGAAGTTTCTCCTCCATCTCTCCCAGACCAGGACGATCCTTCCCCCGAACTTGCAGACACGACACAATCACATCACGCAATCCCGAATCTCCAACCAACGACAGTTTCGGCGGAATCCCGGTCTTCAGCTGCCGCGATGCATTCAAAGCATCCATCTCCCCGAAGGGAACCTGTCCTGTCTCAATCTCGAACAGGACAAGGCCAAGACTAAAAACTGCAGCTGACCCGCTGTCCACCTTCTGTCCCTCTTCCCCTTCCGACACCACTGTCTCAGGCGCTCGCCACCGCAGCAGCTCGAACTGCTCGTTCTTCCTCTCTCCCTCTGTGTGTGTCAAGTTCTCGTTTCCTTGTCTATCCTGACATGTCTGTGTGCGCTGTGTCTGCGATCTCGTCTGTCCCATCGTCTCCCCCACATCCAACGCAATCTCCACTTCCCCATCCTCCCCAAACACAACACTGTGCGACGAGAACATCGTCAGCACCGACAGTGTCGGGTCCTGTCTGTGCAGTACAACCAGCTTTCGCATGATCTGCTGTGCAACCCCCATCTTGTCGATCGGCCTCTTCTGCGCCGAGTGCAGTCTGTTGTACAGCGTGTCTCTCACATTCATTGCAACAGACCCACTCTGCTTGCTCAGCACATCTATTGATGGCTCGTTAGATGATGGGATGATGTTGTCTGTGCTGAGAGGAAAAGACAGTTTCATTTGCTGCAGCTCGTGTTCCGATGCATCAGCTTGTGCCAATCCACCAATTGATCCTTCAGCAGCAACGATGGACGAATGTGGGAAGATGACTTTTTCGAGTTCTTCCAGCTTTTCGGGTGGGAGGTCGTTCATCTCGGCTTGTTCCTGTTTCAGCAGCGAGTCCTTCTCTTTCGCTTTCGATGAACGGCGACGAAGAAGAACGATGACGATGATGATCAGAAGGAGTGCCACCACACACCCAGCGATCAGCGGGATCATCCACTTCATCGCTTGCTTCATCAGCGCCTTCCGTTCATCCGATTGGCTCGCTTTCACAACAAACCAGTCTGTCGTCCATCCATCTCCAAACACCAGCGTCCCATTCCATCCAAATGTCCTGTTCAGTTTATCAAGCTCCGACGACGACAGCGACACTGAAATCGATGATTCGTTCTTCCATCCAAACTTCGAAGGCGTCAGCTCAATCCGCAATCCTTCCCAACTCGACGAACTCCCAACTTCCGAAATCAACAGAAACAGATTGCACGGAATCAGCATCGATCCAACCAAATCAATCGACACCGATTTGTTCTTGTTGGATACACTCTTCGTCTTCCCCACATCCAACTTCGGAACAAACAGACCAGACTGAACGAGTTCCGACCCTTTCTTCACAACACAATCGTCAGTCGAGATCCACAGCGACTCGCTTTCTTCGTTTGCGCTGCTCTCATCTTCAATCCGCACTTCGCCTGACGAGCAGTGGACGTTCTGACGCGCAGAAGTGAATGTCGAGTGACGCACTCCATTCGACAACAGTTTCGTGTTGAAAAGGGAGAGAAGGCTTGCGTTGACAGCGAGGGCGCCTTGAGAGAGTTGGGAGAAGAAGGATGAATAAATGGTGGTTGGTGTTTCGTTGATTCTGATTAGACCAGTCGTCCACGAACAGAGGAGATCGTCTTCGGCATCTGCACCATCATTGTGTGTTGTGGAGATGCCATCGAATGTGCACGAGGTGAGTGTGAAATTCATGCCATCGTCAACTTCTATCAGCACTTCGGGGCTGAGATTATTTGCTGTCAGATGACTGAACGAGCAGGCGTCGAAGGAGGAGAGGACGAAGGGAGTGGAGCTGAACGAGAGCGGAGGCAGCGCCAGATTCACCAGCGAGAACGATCCCCCACAAACTGACACAAGTCCACCACTTTCAGAAATCGACGACGACACCCACACGTCGGTCATCTGCACTGTCCCTTTCTTCACCAACAACAGCTTCCCATCCGACGACATTCCATTCAAAAGCGACAACGACGAGAATCGTCCCACACTCCCTTCTCCATCCACACAAATCAGTGTCGTGTTGATCAGTGATGACGAATCTCCTCCACAACTGAACACAATCGAATCCAAAACAAGCACAGAACTCACACACAACAACACTTCCGAAGTGCAATCAACTCCAACAACCACCGAGACCCCATCAATCTCCACGTGCTCCCCACTGTCAACCACAAGTCCTCCCGACCCAACAACTGACAGCACTGAACTTCCCACTTTCCCATGAACACGATACTCCGCATTCAGATCAATCACATCAGCGATCTCAACTGTGTTGTGGATGTTTAGCTGCTTCTCTTTCTTCGAGTCTGCCACAAACATCCCGTATTCCAGTCCAAGACACCACACTCCCGAATACCCACACTGCACAATCGAATACCCTGACGAACTCACTCCAATCGCCCCAGTGTGAGCAACAAGGTAGAACAGAAGCGACGCATCCAGCCCGGACTCCCAATCCACACTCTACAGCCACTCTGACTCCATCCCAATCGGACTGTACGATCCAGCAAACCGAGCATCCGACACTTTCACCCATTCTGACAGTCTCTTCCCTTCCATCCACACAAAACACGCTTTTCTGTCGGTGTTTGTCTCAGAACCAGCTGATTCTGAATATTGCAGATTGTTCAGCTTGAAAGATGGAATTTTGGTTGGATCCGAAATCGAGTTGATCGAAATGAAGAAGCCATCTCCATCGCCAGACAGTGTCCACACTTGGCATGTTAATTGGATTGGACGTTGCCAATGTTGGACTGGACAATCGACCTCAATTGGACATTCATTTTTAGACTTGCTTCTCTCATCCTCAATTCACTCATTCAATCATTTTCACAAAGAAATGACAATAATCACTTAAGAAATAGCGAAATGGAGATAATTTGATCATATTTAGCCAAGTGTGAATCTCGACTTGATCCACCCACCATTGGACGTCATTGGACGTGACTGGACATTTCGCTGAAATTTTTTTTCTGAAGTCTACACAATTAGTGCATCCCGTTTATTGAGGTTTTGACGAGTCGGCAAAATTGGACAGTCCAATGGACTGTCCAGTCCTGGACTGTCCAATCGACACCTATTAAGGGATTGAGTTACATCCTCATCTCAATTACGGTTTGATGTTCACATGTCTCTCTAACTTTTTTTGAATACTAGGCGACTTCGTCTCGGTTTTGAAATACCGTGGGGTCATAAATCGCGACGCAAAGTCAACAGATCTAGAATTCATTCATTCTTCCCCAGACACAACATCTCTCACCCCACGATTGATATCACCATCGAATCTCTATGCTTGAACTCAAATGTGTGAATTTCTCATTCTAAATTCTTCTTTTATTCCTTTCTGTTCCAGCCTTCGTTTCGCATCCTTTCCTCAAAGTTCTGCCTCGATGATACGTGACTTTTTCACTGGTGAGATCAACTTACTTGAGTTTCTTCAATTTATGATGTGGAATCCGATATTCTCTGTATTCAGGTCGCTTCTGCGGCTATGTCAATCGTTGGGATGATCTGTGTGATCATTTATATCTTCCCTGTTGTCTTAATCAATGTTTGTTTGCTTCTTCTGCTCATTCTTTCAATTCTTCTCTTCTCATAGCAACTGAGATTCATTGCATGATGACTCCTCACAATGTGGGGGAATGAGTTCTTTTTCATTGGAATATGAATCTCTACTGCTCGTATGCACAGATTCATCCTCTACAGTATGTTCTCTTTCATGTTTTTCCTCATCTTCCAGATATATTTGTCCAAACGCATTGGTGAGCGCTGACCTGCTCGATCACCATTGATTGTGTTCTGGACACGCCTCTGCTCCTGTTTGGAATCATCCGCATATTTCCAAAGAATTGCAGTCAAATGCAAGAATTTGTATTCTGGATACCTTGACGGATATTCACAGCAATTGTGATGATTCTTGGTATCATGTTTAGGTCCACTCTCAACCACACCCAAGCCCTCATCTCCACAAGTATCAACGCTGTGTGTGCTCGAACCAATTCATCAGAGAAGTACCGCGTAACTGTCTTGGCGGAATCAAAAAAGGCTGTCTGTGACTCATCGAACTATTTCTCCAAGGAGTTGGGTTACTGCGGCACAACTCTTCTAACTTCGGGAAACTCAGTGTCGATGATGATTCTCTTCACCTCTGTGGTTGATGGTCGGGTCAGTATGTCTTTTTGAACGAGATTGTTGTTGACACCTCCGGATGTCCACATTTCTCTTGTTTGTCATTCCGCATGCCTCATTCATTTTCTTCTCTCTCATTCCAGTTCTTTCCCCGTGTTGGTTATCTGCATCACTCCTCATTGCACATGTTACGATTGTGGCTGCCCAGCACGTCGTTCACAACAAAGATAAGAATGAATAAACTGCAGCGGCGTTTTTATATTCATGGGAGGAAAGGAACATATCGGCCCAACTAACAAGATATCAGCAAGAATACGAGATCTCACATCAACAGTACAGATCCTCGCAAAGTTGTAAACTGAAATATCTTTTTCTTTCAATTGGTTTTATTTGGGGTGCATTTCATGTACACAACGACAAATCGTTCATTTAACAATCCCTGCGGAGAAAATATGTTCGGAGCCAAATAACCAATATCATGGGTCAGATCTCTCATCGCCCAAATAGGAGACTGGACATTGGACTGGACAATCCCACCTCGACTGGACACAGCTTAACAGGCCAAGTCCACACTGACGCAAGTTCAACTGAGTCCACATCAAGCTCCATTCCCTCTTCCATCACACTCTCCAAAACTCCTCCATCTCCTTCCAATCGAACAATCTCAGCGAACACACACGATTTCAATATCAATGATGAATTCGAATGTTCCATCAGAGCATTCAACGACAGACGGAACGACTTGAACGAGCAGCCATCCACAATCAGAGACGACGAGGCACACCCAACACTGATCAACGCATGCTCCAACAACTCCACCGACGACGACTGCACGAACGACAGTGCGGAGAGAGTCAGCGAGCCAGATGACAGCGCAAACTTGCCATTCACTCCAACTGACACTGTCACACTCTTCGACACAGATGTGAGTGTGGACGGTTGGTTCGCTGTTGTGATGCTCTCGTTGAGAACGAAATCAGAGTCGATGATTGTTTTGTTGTCTGTGTTTGCCTTTGAGAGTGATGGCTGAACGAGTGAGCAAGGAAGCTGGTTCAGACCACAAAGTGAGTGTGATTCTCCATTTTCGTGAACATGCACCGGTCCCGACGATTCGGTGTGAGGATGCCAGAAGAACAGCAGCGAGCTCGATTCATCTGTTGTCGAACTGCTCCCAAACCACTTCTCCTTTTCGTCTGTAGAGACAAGGCCAGTCGAGGGGAGTGTGGGTTTGATTCCATCCAGACTCCCTCCACTCAGCAGCGACTGAAGTGATGGATGGACAAGAAACAGATTCTGACCCTTCCCTTCCGATGAACAACCTGTGAATGTGAGTGCAGTGGGAATCACGAATGATCCTCCAACCATTTCCACAAACAACACTCCTCCATTCCCAGTCGACGAACACGACGAGAACGACGACTCGGAGATGGAGAGAGTGTTCCCAGTGTTCAGTGTGGACGAGAACACAGAACCCTTCCCACTCGTTTTCAGATTCGCAAATGTGCATCCAGCGATGGTCATTGATCCTGTGTCCACAATCGAAAGGAGTGAATCTGATCGTTTGGTTCCCTTTCCATCAAAAGTGAGTTTTGAGAGAGTCAGAGTGTTCGCTGACACTTCAAACTCTCCACTTTCCCCAACTGCGATCGTTGCAGTCTCATCCGATGGCTTCATTGTGAAGCTCAATGAGAATGTCTCCTTCTTGACGAGTGAGAGAGATGACACAATCTCCACTTCGAGTGGTGTTGATCCAGAAAGATGTGAGACTGCGGTCGAGAATGACGAGCATCGCAGATGTGTCCGCCCACATCCTGCACCATCTCTCCCTCCATCCCCAACTGCGATTGTCGGTTGGTTGAATGGCTTCAGATAGTACAGAAGAGACAGCGACGCATATTCCAAGTCTTCCTTCTCACTTCCATCTTCTCCCCACACAAGGGCATCGTCTTTTGGGGCAACGAGGGTGGAGATCGATCCAGTCCAAGTTGAACCTTTCAGATACGATTCGAGCGAGTAACTCTGCAGGAAGATCCACTCGCCCTTCTTTCCCTCTCCACAGCTGATGTCTGCTCCGAAAGTGCTTTGGATGATCAGATTGGCTGGGTCGTGGTCGAGTGAGGAGGAGACGAACAACGCGCCTCCATTCCCAGACGACGAGCAGGACGAGAACGAGCAGCCAACGATCTCCAACTTGTCTTCGGACGAGGAGAGAGAGGAATGTACAACACTTCCATCTCCAATTGTGCGACTCACATTCTCAATCGTCGCAGTGTCCAATTTGCAGACCTTTGATACATGAGATCAATCAAGCAGAAACTGAGATCGATCGATCTCAGTTCCGGTTTTTGGGACTGAGATCAATGACTTAATTAGGCGTATCTATATTTGTCTCATTGTTGTGTCAAATGGTCAAAATAAGAATCATGAAAAAGCGAAATGGTTGTAGTGAGATAAAATGAACAGTAGAAAGAGAGTAAAACAACTTTAGATTGAAAGAAACTCCCCTTTCCCTTTCTTCTTTCCCTGGCGATGGGTGCTTCAAGCTTCGAAGGACATGGTTTCCGTTCATTCCGAGCATCTCTACATAATCTGGTGAGATGGTCACTGTGAACTCGCCGCCCTCTTCCATGTTCTGCTCGCCTGGGACGAAATCGATGGACTCGCCTTCAAGATCAACTTTGTCTGCCTTCCGTGGATCGTTCGGCCTGCGAACAAGCATCTTCTTTCCGTCCTTCACTCGAACGAGCCTCTCCTCCATCCCATCTCCCTGTTCGCCTCACGTCCCACCCAGCCCGCCCATCAGCTCTTTCGGATTTCTTAGAACGATGGAACCAGCAGCTGAGACAGTTGTGAGGTAATTGGGATCGATTATGAGTTCGTATTCCTTCGTCTGGTTGTGTTGGAAGTGATGAACGACCAAAACGCCAGTGCGGAATCCAATTCCAGCAGAGGAACGAGATGGTTGGCCATTCCAGTTCTGATTGTGCCAGCGGAGTTCTGGAGTCTATTCTGTCGTTTGGAGTGGAATGGACGGCGATCTGAAGAGAGTGACGACAGTGTTGAGAAGAGAGCTCGTTTGGAGGTGTGTTGGCGTGATGGAGTTCCTCATCGTCTGAAAAGCGATTCAACGCATGCACAGTCCAAAGGACAAGAAATCGTGCGATCATTGAGTCGTCCAAAAGCGATATCTGGACAGCGCCTCGTTGGTTTCTCCAATCCTTCCTTTCCAGTCAGTGACGATCCAAAGTGGCCATTTTCCATAATCGACATCAGATCGGTATTTGCGAGATCTGTTGACCCTCCGTTTCGCTTCGGAATGTGTGCTCGCTGTAGAACGGCCGTTATCAGTTGCGGAACGAGTTGCTCCATCTCTGACGATGGAACATGCAGAGCAAACCCCGTGATTATCAATAAGTCGTCCGGAGTTGCTTTGATTCGTCGATTTCTGGATGGTGTTTGCGGTTTGGTTGCAGGAACGAGAATAAAGATTCAGAGGATAGCCAACTGGCGTGATGATCCTGAATCAAATCGTGGATGACTCCGAACGGCTGAAATGCGGTGCGCATCCCATTTCGACGAAATAAACGAGATGTGATTCGGAGATGTCAAAAAGTCGAGATTGGGAAAGACAATTTGGTCACAGTGCATCGTTCAGGGATGTAAGGAATAGTGTGGAGAGAGGACGGTTGACGATGTGAAATAATCGTCGAGAAATGGTAGAGGAGATCATTTGTGGAGGAATTAAGAAATTTTGTGAAGAACAAGCGTGATTCATCCAGTTCTTCAATCGGATCGGGGTGAAGAGTTATTGTGGGACGATTCATCTCAAGATTTCGATGAATGTTCATGTAAACACAATTCAACACGGATAGTGGGGCTTTTACCTCGTTATTTTGAGTTTTATGATAATGTGAACACTAGTTATTTTCTGAGATCAAAAAAGCTGAGATCGATGAGATCAGTCTCAAAGGTCTGCCAATTTGAGAGTGCCTCCTGTTTGAGTGAGAAGAGCTGAGGACGACGAAAAGCGAACAGTGAAATCTAACACGGTTCCAGACAGTGTGAGCGTCCCATCTTCAATTGAGAACAGCGACGCTGAGTGGGTGGCAGACGAAGGGTTCGTGATCGAGACAGAGTCGGAGAGTGACAGCGTGCTACCTTTCACAACAAACAGTGGATGCGTGAGCGATGAGGGATGTGTGACGCCGATCGACGACAAAGTGAGAGAGCCAACTGCTACAACGAACTGGCCATCCGATCCAAAAATGAGTGATTGTGGAGATGATGAAGATGACGAGATCCACGCACCTGTGGTCGGAGGGGAGAGAGCAGTTGAGAGAGTGATCTCAGAGCTGAGAGTGAGTGTTGTCTTTACATCTGTGAGCAGAGACCAGCTGAAATCGAGTGACGAACAAGGAAGACGCTCCTGACCACACTTTCCATGATCCCAGAACCCTTCCGACACAAACAGCGCTCCACACGTGTGACCATACAAATGATACCCAAACGGCCCGATGTTCGTCGCGTTTGTCGAATCTGACCCAAACACCTGTTCCAACTTCGATTTCGTCAGCGACACGTCGTTCGTTCCAATCAGACTCGCCCAGTCATTTGTCACAACTGCTCCCGCATTCTCTCCCTCCAGATACACTTCATGACTTCCAGTCGTCCCAGCTGTGATGATCGACACACTCTTCATCACAACATCCCCAGATGAGAACGATGGGCGAGAGATGAACACACTTCTTCCCTTTCCAGACGAGTCACAGTTGCTCGATGTGAACGAAACTGATGACAGGGAAAGTGTCCCAGTCGTTGTCGAGTGGATCACCGATCCTGATCCTCCATTTGAGATCGAATCGAATGACATCGACGAGAGAGACAGCGCAGCGGTTTTCGTGACAGAGAACACACTGCTCGCGGAGTCGAGTGCGAGAGATGGGACGGCAAGCGATGTGATCACTGTCGATCCGCCACTCAGAACGAACAGAGAAGCCGAACGCTCTGTGGCTGAGTGTGTCAGAGTCGTTCCTGATTCAATCTTCAGACTCCCAGATGTCACTTCGAACAGTGGAGAGGAAGGGGACACCAATTTCATCGTGTTTGTTCCACTCAGCTCCAACGACCCTCCACAAACTGATCCAAACGAGACAGGAATGTCGGTTTCTCCATTCCCGACTGTGCAATCGGACACAACGATCTTTCCGAACGACACAGAAATGGCCTGCTGTGTTTGCATAGAGGCGAAGAGGATGGTCAGTGAGGAAAGTGCTAAGACAGAATCGGTTGAGGAAGTTGTGAACAGCCCCGTTTTCGAGAGTGTGATTGTGTTTCCAGTGATCGTCGCTTTGTGTCCACCACACGAAAAAAGCGTCGATTGGTCAAGTGCCGTTTGGAGTTCGAGCGTGATCGGATTCAGCTTTCCTTCTGTTTTCGAGCCATTCGCTGCCAGTCGGGTCTGAACTGTGCTCAGTGATGAACAGGGATACACAGAGAAGCCACACAGCTCCCCATCTGTTCCACTCGAATTCACATATCCAGTCGAACCCACTTCAGCCAGGAACAGCACAAGAGGAACAGAATCCGATTTGTTCCCGGTGTTCCAGCCTCGATGCTTGTCCACCAGCGTTGCTGTTGGAGTCAGTGGGAATGGCGAGAGAAAGGCCATGCTTGTTTCGGTGATGGCAGCAGCCTGCGACGGTGTTTCCACAAACACTGCAGATCCACTCCCAGTCGCTGAACATGACTCGAATGACGTCCCTGCTTCCAGAGCGAATGAACCTGTCGAAGAGAGCACAATCGACAGAGCTCCTCCCTTCCCAGACGACGAGCACAATTTGAACGTCGTGGATGCAACAGTCAGTTTCGATCCTGCTCCCAGCTGAGCCACAATCACTCCACCATCTCCTGAAGACGACATTGACTCGAACGAGCTGCTTGTGATCGACACAATCTGGTCGCTGTCTCCACTCGTCCTCAGAAACGCTCCTCCTCCGCATCCTGTCTGCGAGATCGTTTTGAACGAACTCTCAGACACAGACAGCGTCGATGCTCCTTCCATGTTGATCACACTCGCTACAGTCAATGTGAGTGACGACAAAGACACAGTGTGCAATTTGAGTGTGGCTGAAGTGACTTTCATGAAATCTTTCGTCAACGCTGTTGTCGACACTGTGAAATCGACTTCAATCAACACGATCTCCCCACTCGACACTTCCACGAAACTGATCGGAGTGGAAGACATGTCAATGGCGAGCCGTCTGATCAACACATTCCTCGAAACAGAGCACGAAAAGAAGGGCGAGGTCGAGTCAGCTGGTGCTGTAAGTTTTTGATGAACATTCTCGAAATCAATTGGAGCGAGAAAGATCAAGTTCGTATTGTCATCTTTCGTCGAAGAAACGCTATTCTTGGCTGAAGGAGGAAGGAAGCATCCTGTGGAGTCGATGAGAGGGAGGGGGGTTGTAAAAGAACCGAACATCCAGACACCGACGTCGGGAGTGTGACCCCAAAACGTGGGCTGATGAAGATCATGAGTCCACTCGAATTTATTCGCATAAATTGTGGTGGACGTCACTGCATAAATGAATAGCAAGATTGAAGCAGTGTAATCGGGAACCAGGCTCGTTTGATGGTTCTGGATGAGATTGTTTGACACATGAGTTGTTCCAAGTACAATGATCAGACAATCGCAGCGATTGCAGGAATCGAACGTGGTAAAAGTGTTGTTGTTCACAATCTGGCTTGAACGAGCGTTGTTCGTATGACAATTTGAATCTTTCCCATCAGCCTTGCACGAAGTGCAGGTATTTTCATAAAACTGCAGCTCCTCCTGAAATGGTTGAGAACAGAACGCTCCACCAAAACCACCTGCTTGACAACCCGTAAACGAATTGTGGTGGACGTACGTGGCTGTATTCTCAGTATAAATTGTCCCTCCATTCCCGACGCAAAAACAGGATTGAAACTGACAGTTTTGAATTGTGCATTGTCCCGGGGTTGGAGGTCGGCAAAATATTGCGCCCCCAAAGGAATTCGACTGGTCTTCTTGTCTGCATCCCGAGAAGAGGCTGTTTTGGATGGTGATATCTGATGAACCGGTGCGATATGAAGTGGTGCAGCCCTCATCGGGGCATGTGTAATCAGCGTTGGAGTGTGTTGTGTTGAGGAAGGTGTTGTTGGAGAAGAGGAAGGACCCGCCGAGGTTGATGTCGTTCGTCACTGTCCCGTAGAACACTCCATCCACATGCTCGGTCTTTGTGTTCAGCAATCTCGTCGTTCCTGTTGCAGTCGCCAGATGTGGGTGCATGGCGGGCGAATTCGAGGTGATGTTGCCGAAAGAGCACGATTGCACCAAAACTGATTCTGTTTGTCGGTTTGCCACAATCGGGGAAGTATCTGAATGGTGTCCATCTTCAAGAACTGTTGATACCAGACTCACAGTTCCGCTTGAGTGTTGATTGTCCACAAGAAGAGGAAGAATCGTCACTTCTGAAGATCGACGAAGAATCAGCTTTTCCAACACAATCTCCGAATTCCACGAAAAGATCAAGTGGGCAGTGGAATTGACTTCGATGGCTGTCCCAGAGAGGTGAACTGACGAATCTGAAGCGTGCATCGCTTGGTGAATCGGGAAAAGTGTCGTCGATGTCAGCTCAAAGGTGGTGTTCACAACTGAGAATATGAACAGATCATTCTCGTTTGCACACATGATATGTGTTTGTGGAGATCCTAACAGGCTTATCTGACCTCTTAGTGACTCTTTTGAGGCAATATATGGAATGGCATCAAGCACGATGGGACGGGTATCGTTAGACCTTTTGTCAGATGCAAGAACAGAACTGAGGGAGATAGGTGAGGTGGATCGACAGGTGGTGCCGAGTAAAATCAAGAATGTGATCATTGCTCGATCAGAAATGATGTGCCCTTTCTTTATCCAATTCACTCTTGATTCAGTCATTTCACCTTTTTGATTGAAAGACGAAGGATCATTGGATAGAAGTTAACACCAGCATTCATGATATATACTGGCCTGACCGAGCCTTTCGGCTCGGTCAGTGTCACCTCTGAATAGTTCTAAGGGTTAGATCAACATGTCACTCATCAATGAGGTTGAAGACCTTTAGATTGTCTCAATACCGACAGCGCTGTAAAAAAATAGTCTTGGAATGTGTGGAAAGACTAACTGAAGAGCGAATAGTTGTACTGTGAATTTATGAGGAAAAATCAGGTCCTAGACACTTCTTGACTCAAAAAGGCAGCGGGCCTGCAAACCAGTTCCTCGTTGTTCATTCTCGATTGCCCATTTTGATCAACTTGTTTGTCTTGTCCTCTCCCATGGCCTCTCTGTCCTCCACATCATCAAGGATCCTTCTTCGGTTAATATGTTGCGAACAGCGTGAATTGGTCAAACATACTCACATTCGAATTTGTCAGTGAGTGTGAGGAGTGTTATGAAGGAGTGGAGGGTGAGCTGTGTTCTCGTATCGTGCTTCTTCGTCTCCTGGTCCGCAGCCTCACCTCATCTCTTCATCTCTTCGCCCATCCACGTTACTCGGAAATAGGTCATCAAAAGCATCCAAGCCTTTCCCTTCACCTCGTCCAGCATCCACCCCTCGCATGTCAACCCCAGCTCCTTCATGATTGTCCCTGTTCCCCCTTCCAACCGGTAGAGCACATCAGCCACGGCAAGATTGGGGCAGAACGAGCACATCGAGTGCAGTAAGTCCCACTTTTGGGCCGGAAGTGTGGAGATTTGAAGACGTACAGCGCATGATGGCACAAGGTGGAAAGTGTGGTGGGACTCGCGCAAAATTGTTTTCAAGAAGCCCAAAAGAACATGCAGCTGCTGTTTATACAACTCCAAATCTCATTTCTTCTGGTACTTCCCTCGCAGCTCGTCGATCGTCGCTTTCGGTGGTGAGAGTCGAAAAATACCCTCTTGCAAGAATTTCTCTTGTACGTCCAGTTATTTGATCAGTTGTGACACTGTGTCATTCACAGTCGTTGGAATATTCGTTTTTGAGTTTGCCATCTCCTCCAAAACCCATATGTCGGAGAGGAAGCTGTGGTCATACGCTATCCCTCCTGAAATCACAAAACGAACCATCGGCGTCCCCACATCAATCGAGGCCACTTTTGGAATCGCTGCAGGTGCGACAAGGTGGAATTCGGAGCTCATGAACGGAGTGAAGAGATTTCCTGTCACAGCTGGGATGGACAGAGGAAATGCTGTGAACGAGATCGCTTGAAGTGCAGAGGGGATGAATTGTGTGCACGCTGAGTGGAAATGGCGGGGTTGGGGAGTCGACGATTCCGTTGTCACAATCGACCAAGAATGCTGGGTGAAGGAGTGAGCTCACAGCTTGTTCTCTGCCCTTTCCGATGTCCGACCTCCAAAAAGCAATCATCGAGCGAGACACAGACGAATATACAGCCACATGCGAGCAGATCGGCGGTGTTGGTTCTTTCCAGGTGTCAGGAAGGTCCAGGTTGGCTTCGCGATATCCGGTGAAGATAAATCATTCAGTCTGTTCCGATTCATCCCTCAAACACACATATTGTTGCGTTCTCCACAACCGGGTGAAGAAAATGTGATGTTGACTGTGATCCCTCTGTATTCACAAATTGTCACACAAGCGTCTCCGAATCCAAAATAAACAAGTCGTCTGTGGGGACTGTTTCACCGGCTTGGAGGGACATGTCACCGAAAATGAACCTGACAATGACAAGAAGAAGAAAAGCAGAGAAATTATCAGAATAAGAAAGGAAAAGATGAGAATGAATAGTGAAACGGTACAAATGGAATACTACAGACGTAATCATCCATCTTTTTGTCCCAGGTCTGACCCGTATGCCACACGATGGGTGGAGGGATGTCTCCACTCGTTTTCTGTTCTCTCGATTCCAACTTATCCAAATCAAGTGTGAAGAGTGTGTTTGTCACCTCCTGGTCAAAAGATACGCATTGCCATCCAAAAAATGATTCCCTCACTTTTGATTGCGCTTGAACCGATTATGGAAAACTGAATCATCAAACACAATTCATAACAATCAAATGGGAATGGTTGGGAACATAAAAAGAATGAGTTCACACCTGGGAAGGGAGAGAGGAAGATGTTTCGGGACTGCTTTGGTGATTTGGTGAGGAGTTGGATATGAACGACGATGGTGGATAGAGACGACATGGGAAATCGAAACAATGTTGAGAGGTGTCTTGATAACATCCAAAAGAGCAAGAGGAGCACCAGACATGTAAATGTGAGGAAATGGATTCTGTGAGGTTTGATCATCCCATTGAAAACAACATTGTTCATCTTTCTCGAACCTGTGACCTCAATTGTCCGAAACCGTCCAGCTCTGTCATGAAAACACCATCAATGATCATTTGAGAAAATATTGTGACTTTGTGACATGGAAAATGGTGAAGATCATCCTGTGATCTCACCCATATTTCGAATTTCCCCGGTCACTGACCGTCAGTACTTTTTGGAAAAAAGTGACCGGTCACCCCCGGTTAGGGAGGAGCAATTGTCCGGACAAGGTGAGGCGCTGTCCGTCCTCGGACAGCGCCTAATTAGGAGACCCCCACTGGTAAGTTTTGAAGAAGGGCATGATCTACGTTGACAGGTGAGAATTGACTCAACTCAAGAATTTAATCTCTTAACATGAATAATATGTTGTTCTTCAGACAGTACTGTAATGTGTTTCTTCTGTAAACAGTTCGAAATCGACCTGTGCTCATGACTCGAAGTTGAAAGAGAAAATGATGATGGAAGACTTGAACAGGATGTGAATGATGAGAGAGAGGAAAGGAAGGAAGAGAAAGAAGATGGGATCCAACGTCTTGCAGTCTTTGATCAAAGAATTGACATTTCCAAACAACTATCTTTGAGAGCCTATTCGCAATATGAAATTCTGAAGAAGCGAGACATTGACATGGCAGACACGAAGGATTGGGGAGAGGACAAGGCAGACTGGATGACATTCGCGTCGAACTGGTTGGGGTCGGAGAGAGAAGTCAAGTTGAGGACGATTTGAACGAGCGAGGAGACTCCAGCGCTCTGCACGAACAAGTTGAGAGCAGATGGTCGTGGAATGAGTGTGAGTGAAGTGTGGTCCAGAATGTGTGTGGATCGGCTGTGGAGAAGGGAAGTATGGACTGGAATGATCTGACATTCCACCAACTGCGAGACGTACGGCGAGTCGAAGATTGTGTCGTTCAACTTGGCTGTGTCGAGTGTTGGGAAGGTGTTCGCAGTGAACGATTGGATGAGCGAGGGCGGGAGGAGGAGGACGAAGAAGGACGAGAGGAGGTTGATCATCACGTCATGTTCCGTCTGCGACAGATTTGGGAATCTCTGTTTGTTTTTGTTGATTTGGTTGATCAGCGAATGAAACTCCGACGCGTACGGCCTCACAAGCTCGTTCTTTGCTGGTCTAAGAGCCATCGGTGGCTCGTGTGCCTGAGGGACAGATGGAGTGGGCTGTTGAGGGGTTGTCAAGATGCACCTTCGGCAACACTTGACTCGAGCTGGTCGTTCGTGACGATGTTTCTTTGCCGCTGAATGTTGATGTCTTCGATCTTGTCCTGCTTCTCACGCAGAGTGAGGAGGGTCTCTTGTTGGATGGCCGCGTGAATATCGTCCTTCTCTTTCAACTCTCTGTCCCGCTCTGAAAGGAGGAGATCCTGCTGCTTCTGCCACGTTTGGATGACCGAGTTCTGTTGGCAGATCTGAGCGAGTGGGTGAGATGAGCACTGTGCGAGAGTGTTCTTGATCGTCCAAACTTTCTTCCTGACGTCTCAAGATACGCTTCGTTCCGCTGCTGTGTCTCTTCCACAATCTGACTGTGATTCTTGTCCAGTAGGTTGGTCAGAACTGTCGTCTCCGCGTAGTCCAAATCACCCAAATCCAGATCGTCCGAATGGATTTCACGGATGTCCTCGTCCTTCGAGATCCAGACAGCTTTCTTCTGCTTCTTCCTCTTCTTTCTGTCTCGCGAATTCAGACTCGACGAGTGCGAATCGTCATCGAACAACAATCTATCCTCAAACAACCCTTTCTCGTCGGCATCCTGTCGCATGATGGTCGACAGCTTGAGGATTGTCTCCTGAATGATGTCGTCCTGCTTCTGCAGCGCGTCTTGTTGTTTCGTCAGCTTGTTCACTTTCTCCTGCAGTCCTTCGTTGTTCTCTTCAAGATCTCTGTTTGTTTCTTCAAGTTGTTGGATGGTCTGCTTCAGAGCGCTATTCGTGTTGTGCAGAGTGACCAAGTGTTGTCCTGTTTCTGGTGTGACCTTGTTCCTGTCAAAAGCACGAGCTTTCTCCTTCAGCTCTCTCTTCTCTTTCTTCACCATCTCAAACTCCGTCTCTAGTTCCGCCTTCTTCTGTTGAGCGTTCTCGCCCTGCATGGACAGGATCTGCGTCTCCTGATGCGAGTTTGTTTTCTTCAGATTTGCTTTCTCTCGCTGCCCTTTCTCGTTCTTTTCGACAAGCTGACTGATTTCTGTTCTGGCTCTGTGGAGTTGTTGTGATGTCCGCTCCAAATCTTCGACGAGCATCCCAAATTGAGCATTGGTTTGTGATTCTTTCTTCTGGTTCGATTCCTGATCAGCACTGAGCTTGCCTGTTCGAGAGGAGAGAGGCGACGAACGGTGTGACCTGTTCTCATTCTTCAACTTCTCCAATTCCTTCCTCCCTCAGCCATTGTCTTCTCTTTCTGCTTCATCTGATGATCTCGCTCTCGCATCCGCTCCTCTTTCGTTGGCTTCTCGTCGAAATCCTCTTTCACTGCGACTCGTTCAGTTTTCGCAATGCGAGCTTCATGTTTCAATTGCTCGATCTCCATTCTGAGATCAGCAACAGTCTCTTCAATATTCATGTTATCCTCCTTCTGGTTCTGGTTTTCGAAGCAGATTGAAACGATCAGCTCTTTCTGCCGTTTAGTGAGAGGGTCCTGCGAAGAGAATACATCGGATTGTTCAGCTGATCCAACATCGAGTCCTCATTCTCGAAAGATGGTGAGGGCACAGTCCCATCCGACGACAGATCCCGCCTTCGATGCGACGAGTCCGGGTGTGGTGTTGGCCGTCGTTTACGGCGAGCGAAGGTCATTTCGAATCTCGAGTCGTCTTCTTTGAAGGGTATGGGACAATAATGTTCGGCCACTTCTTCACGGAACGTAACACAGTCTACAAGATCGAAAGAGACGATCAGAGAAAAACTTTCGTGTGATTCGTCCGTCGGAGTGAGGTAGAAAAGAGACATGATTAAATCGTTGAGAGAGGATGTGTAATCAAGGTTCTAAGGCAAAACAGTCATCAGATTCCTCATGATCTTTGATAAATCGGAATTCCGGCTTGTTTGGAGGAGTGGAGCAGTATTTATCGACTAAAGAAGAGAAATATGCGATTAAGATGTCAAAACAATGGAGAGGCAAACCTATTGTGTGAATTTTTCAGGTTTCAATGCAATTGAATGTCAAAGATAGCATGGAGAAGAGTGAATATTGAATCGAGAAGATCTCCGCTTATTTTCATTCAATGCAAATAAAAAATGATTGAGAGCAAGACAAAAGAGGTTTTGACCGATCATCGACATTCAAATTGTGATGGAATTGGCTCTGAGAGAAAATGTACGACGAAGACAAATTGAGATGGGGAGGACGATCCGGACATGTCCAGGACAGGACAGTTTTGTCCGTTTTCAACTGATCATCATTCGATGGTGAAGAAATTTAGATGATTCCGTTTTTCAACAAAAGAGCGGATGTCCAAGATCGGACAAGCTTGGACATTTCTGCAATTAATGGGTCATTTTGTCCGAATTCTCAGTACGTGTTTTTTTCTCAGTTTAAATCACAAAATCTGAATAATTACATCATTTTAGACGCATTGATGATATAAATTTGAGGATTGAACAGCTCTTTGGGTCACATGAAACACTTCTTTTTTGCTTGGACTTGTGCTCTGTCCGATGTCCGAGGAGAACGACGTTTTGTCCGTCCGTTGCTCATCATTACCCCCGGTCAGGCCAGTATATCATGATACGAAGTGGGACTAAAGAGTATCATTTATAAGTCTTCACTATCGACTGCTCTTTGTTTCGCGTCTCCAGAAGCTGAACAAAAAACTCTATCTGCGCTTTCACCGATTCCACCTCTTTCCGACGCGTCAGGTGCTCCTGACGCTCCGCTCGCTGCTTTCTCACCTCGTCCTCCAGTGTCGCCACGGGCGTCAGCAGATAATCAACAACTCGTGTGTTCGGCATGTGCTCGGCCACAAGATCGGGGAAGGACGAAGGAGAGATGGTGGAGAGGGAGATGGCTGGAGGAGAGGGAGAGTGAGGAAGAAAGGAAGGCAGACTGGGTGGCGTGTTGGGTGGGGGCGGAGGGAGCACTGAGTGGCGTGGTTCGAGTGAACAAGTCTTCATTGAGGATGTACCGATTTGAGATCAGAAATGTCACAAATTGAGACGATGGGAGCACGACCTTCTGGAAATCATTTCACGGTGGTTGTTGTAACAAACCGAGGTTCCTCTGATATTGAGAAGTGGTCCGAAGTAAGGGATTCGGTCCAAATAGGACCAATGAGAACAAGAACACTTCAAAACTTAGAAGATTCTGGTCACCTTACATTTTCCAATCATCAGGGCGAACCCATGAAGAAAGGGTCAGTCGCGATGCGACGAAAGAGGAAACAAAAACTATTATATGCTTGCAACAGAAAATCCCCAACGGAGAGCAAAAAACTGTTGCAAGTCTTTGTAAAGAGAGTTCCAAAGGGAACTGGTAAACTGGCCCCCTGCCCCTCGCGGCTTGTGGTAGCAGGTCATCAAGAGGAACCTCGGTTTGTTACAAGCACCGCCCTTCCAGTAGGTGCTGTTCAAACCTCGGTCCCTCTGATATTGAGACTTGAAAGGAACAGAAAGAAAATAAGTGATAGATGAGCTGAAAAGAAAAAGCATCCATTATCTTGGGTTTCACTCTTTGGACCATGCTCGTCAGAGAGACCGTGACTCCCTTCGAAAGGGCTGCCACAGGCCGCAGAGTAGTCTTGATTACGTGGTTGACGAGAAATGTATGGCGGTATCGCAGTTCTGACATCTGTAGCCTTCTGATCAGACTCATTCTGGTCGGTGTACTGTCGCCGTGAAGCATCGAGAAGAGACGATTCATCGCAGGTTGATGTTTATCCAACATATTTCTCGGTGTGTACTCGATGAGTGTGGGTGAAAGCGTTTGGAGGCTTGGTCCCATTCGGACTCGAGTCTCGAGTCAGCAGCTGTTGGAGCGAGAGAGTCGTTCAGTACTCATTGCATGAGGTGCGATATATTGCAGGTAATCCGATAGATGTGACCATGCAAGCCCTTTCTCGTTGTTTCCAGGTTCGGTTGCTAAGTCGATGGTTGGATCCGTTGTTTTCAGGACTGTCCCTTCAGAGTGATGTCGTTTCCTTGTTCCCAATCTGTCGCGACTTCAGTGAGTGAATTCAGGAAAAAAACTGACGCGGCCGCTCGTTTGGATGCCCAAGATCGTCGTCCGTTGACTGTGAGATTGGTGAAGTTTGTGTTCGTCATTTGAACGAAACAGATCGCTGTTTGTCTTCTTCCGATAACCTTAGAGGTGATGAATACATCTCCCCTTCAATGGAGGTTCTTTCCCTGTCCGTTGATTGTATGGGGAGTACTTGTGGTCGAGTCCTTCTTCCCGAATTTCAGCTGCAGTGGAACGGCTTCGAATAGTGACAAGTCGCCAACCATTGTGATTTTCACAGTTCACCCGTTTCCATCGAATTGGTAGAGTCAGCATTTATTGACAACAGGTGAGACACTGTGCCTTCGCAAAGGTGACGGGCGAATTCGCTGCTAGTTCGTCGTGGTGGACGAGAAATTCTTCTTCTATCATCTGACCGTCCAGTTATTCGAACCGAGATCACGCGTGTGTTCTTCGAAGGCGTAATGATCTTTGTGGACGAGTACGTCTTCCCCAAGTTTAGTCGAATAGACTTTGTTGTTGAATGATGCGTCGTGGTGATTGGACAAGCTTGGTCTGTCCACTGCGATCGTCAAAGTGGACTCAGTCATAATACTAGACACCATTTCTTCCCTCGAATGAAGCTGAGCAAGACGGTGAGCGAACGATCATGTCTCGGATAATTACTGTCCATACATGATCAAGTCGAATGCTTCATGAGTCTGCTTGATACCCCCGATGTGTTCAGTGCCAAACAATATGATGACAGTTCGCCTATTGTCACTGCGACTAACCGCAGTCTTTGACAAGGATATCGTTCACTACTCTCTCAAACGACCATGATAATGCCACGGAGATATTTGTCCTGACATGTACAAGGTTCCACAGATGAGAGCGGTGAGATGATATGGGCGAGAGGGTGAGGGCGATTGATAGTTCGTCGGGCTTGAACAGAAATGGTTTGTGACGGAACGAGAGTTCTTTTAGATCCGAGTAATTACCGGTGCGGCGAGTTGGAGTTCTCTTTGGAGCAGAGAAGCCCCTTTGGGTCAGAAAGGAGTCTCACTGCTGTGAACCGTTGAACGCAGATGAGCAGACGTCCTTCACATGAACCCCTCAGAAGTACCTCTTATTGAATAAGAGTTCAGTTGAATGACTCTGTCGAAATCAGAGAGTCCTTGGCAAACACCTTGTCATCTTTCTGAATCGAAACGTCGACTGATTTGTTGTTGATGGTTACGCAATGTATTTATTTGGTTCCTTCGTTCCCTGTCAGATTGGGAGATCTTTCGTGATGAAGATGGATGAATTGCTTTTCCCTCCATGTTCAGACGCTGCCATAACACTTCATTGAAGCACGACTGGAGAATTCTCACTGCACTGTGGAGAACAGCTGCCACTGCCGTCTCCATGCTGCCATCATCGATGACGGGGAACACTGATCGAGCTTCGAGATGGAGAGGTCAAAGATGGGTGACAACTTCGCTCGCTACATCTTTGTCCTCCATCGATAGTCTGAATCGCGGCAACTGGAACTTGAGTTGCGTGGCGACCTGCTTCCAGATCTGTCCGACCTTGACTGGCTCAGAGGGACGCCATTGGAACTGTTTTGTTTAACTCAGCCAGATTTGATTGGGATTGGTACAGGAGTCTCCCCGTTGGAGCGAATGCAATTTGGTTGTCTGAGGTCGGCTCCTCAAGTGAGGCAGTCAGATTGTGAAATAGGACGAGCGGTTGGTCAGTCGTTGATGTGAAGTCTGAGTCTGGTATCGGCTTCAACGATGGAAAAATCTCCAGATCTTGTCAGAGTCAGCCATTCTGACCGCGATTTAGGTCCTCGAGAACAAGCCAGCGCTGAAAATCAGGGAGGGGTATCAATTCGTCTATTCGCCCAGTGAATGTTTTCGTGGAGCAACGCTACTTCGTGCTCTTCCTCCTTTGACGATGATGCATCTGCGGGGTCAAAAATGCTGGGAGGGTAATGATGTTCTTTAGTTGTACCGAATGAGGACTGCTCATTGAGTCTGGTTGGTCGTAAGAGACTCTTCGTGACGAAAGGCGACCGATCTGTGTCCTAGAAGCGCTTGATGTCCAGTCGAGTCCGGGATTCTCTAAAACGAGGATCCCTTTTGCTTTAAGCTCCCTGCCAACAATTGATGCCAGATATTGCTGCCTTTGTCGGATTGAGGGAATTTTTCCTCACGAGGTGCGGCTCAAGGGCGCGAAATGAATCTGTTTGTAACTTGGTTGATCTGGGTGTTATTTTTCCGGAAAGAGTGTTCGCATCGGTGAAACACCATGCCGACGAAGTGGAATTGGTTATTAGGAAGGTTCTAGCGTGACCGGAACGTGAGCTTTGAACATCTCCGATTCGTCGAAGATGACCTGTCCACTCCACATAAAAGACTCTCTATTTGCTGAACAATCATCAATGTTTCGCATGTTTCCTCCATTGCTGAGGATCTTGTTTGTTCCCATGGCAGCTCAGACCACTTTGATGCTGAATCACGCATGATATGTGTGGGCACTTCTGGAGTCCTAGCCAATCGAATTCCTGACCGTGTGTGGAGTCAAATAGTATAGAGGTTGTAAAAGTCGATATCTGCCGCACAATTGTTTGGGAATCAATGTCTTGATTCCATGGTTCGGATGATGACCCTCGACGTGTGACGCGGCTGTATACACCCCGCTTTCATTTCATAGGTTATGGAGATCGACCCCTAGTCGTTGCTTTCTTGCTGTATACGGTTAATCTCTCCTCAGATTGAGTCGACATGCGTCTAGGCGTCTCGAATGGTCTAACTCAATATTGTTCTGGCTTGAACGTGTTAAGTGACCCAGCAGGTGTTTCTGGACACCTCGTACACTGTCAGAGGTGTTGCTTGAGTGAAGGTCTTGGTTTGGAAACTCCGGACCGTTGGAAAAGTTGGGCTGTGCTGATGTCGCGAATAAAGGATTGGTCAAGCATAGATCCAACAAAAGGCTAATATTTCAATATCTTAGAAACATTTTTCCTCCTCTACTCATTCATATCAGCAGGTTTTTCCGCATGTTCGTCATGCCTGGAATCGGACGTTGCGTCCGATAGATAAGTGAACTCCGAAGTGCCGGAGTTGAATGTAAACTTGTTGTTCTTTTCGTATCTTCAACCCTTCCTCCTTCAAAATGAATCTGAACGCATTTGAGATGAATTGGATGATCATCTTTGTCTTCATCATTTTCACTGCAAGTCCGTCAAAGAAGGGAGGTTTCGCCCAGGAAGGAGGACTATCCTGGTGAAAGGAGGCATATACATCGTCAGAAGGGAGACTTGTTGATTCTGAAGAATTTTGTGATCAAGTCTTTGGAAAGCCGCCTGGAAGGTTGTTACTTCGAGCTTTTGCCTCATTGGGGCGAAATAGTGGATTGATAATGAGTGCGAGATAATTGGAGGGCTGGAGAAACGAGAAACGAGGATTGAACCGGTTGAATCCTCGATTCGTTTGTCATAAAAATGTGAATCGATTCTACGTCTCGTAGGTCACCTACATCTTGTCGGAGAGCTTCTTGCGGAATTTCGACAAAGAGTAACGTGAAGGAGGAAGGAAATTTCTGAAGTGTTCATAATCATTGTGTTCATCTTGGACCGAATCCCTTACTTCGGACCACTTCTCAATATCAGAGGGACCGAGGTTTGAACAGCACCTACTGGAAGGGCGGTGCAATATGTCGACAGCTGCAGTGATGCCAAGCAGGTTGAGAGATGATGGATCTGCGAGGTAGAGGCTATAGTGAACAGTCGAGATAAGATTTTTGAAGTTCGCTTCATTTCCAGCGATTGGAAGTGTGTGTGGTTGAACAGTTGCCAAGACGGTGCTGATGAGATCTGTCTCCACGAGATGATGTCGAACAACAAACGACGAAGACAATGAGATATTCCGGAGAAACGACATCGTTGCCTCAACCACCGTCGAGTGGGGAGATGACAGCAAAACGACGATGCTGTCGATAAAGCCGGAAGGTGATCCGTTTGAAGAGGGGACGAGGTCGGTCACGAGCTTGTCTGCAAGAGTTTCGTCCCATTTCGGTTCGAGGCCCTTCAAAAATTGGGCAGCTCTGTCTTGTAGTATGTTGTTAAATGGGTAGTCAGCTTTCACGAGGGCAACAAGCGAATTGTAAATCGCTGATTTGTCAGCAAACAGCGAGCTGTCCAAAATTTTGGACACCTTTGATCTCTTTTCCAGAAAAGTGGACACCTGTCAAAGGTGTCCAAAATTTTGGATCAATTTTTGAAAAAATTCCCAGGATTTGGACACCCCCAGATTCTGGACACCTGTCTGCCAAAATAGGAGGTTAGGTGTCCAAAATTCTGGATTTTTGGAAAAGCCTGAAAACCAATCAGAAAAGAGTTCATGAGACACAAAACCCAATAAACGAGGAAAAATGAACTACAAAAACCGTCCTAGACAGAGGAAGGGAAAGATCATGACGAAAGAAAAAAAGAAAGAATAGAAGAAGAAAAGAGCAAGATGGTGGAAGAAAGAAAGTAGAAATAGGGAGTGGAATGGTCAAGGCGTTGATGGAAAAGGACAGCACGTAGGTAGAGGTGAAAAGAGAGGGTAGTCAATAAAAGGTAATGGACAGCATGATTAGAGGGTACATAAGAGAAGGTCAGAACAAAAGTGGAAGAGCAAACTCGTGATAAAGTGATTGCGCGATGAAGTGGTGACTTTTGCCATATTGCCGGCTCACTTGTCACACTGTCGATCACAACCACAGTCCTACAAACACAACAATCCGCAATCGCAAACAGAACAAAGAATAATGAGGGAAGACGTGAACAAAGCGGAGAATGCACACATCACATCATTCTTTCGTGTAAGACGAGAAATCACATTTTCAAACGTATTCCCGATTTCAACACGGATTTAATCCCCCAGCGATGAACAATTCCGCATGAACAGCATCCCTCCATCCTTCAGGAACACGTGCATCAGCTGCCCTGCGTCGGACAGCCATTCCAGCAGCGACGATATCGTTCGTTCATCAAGTCTTCTTCCTGCAAACCCATTCCGCTCCAGGAACGCCGCCGAAAGCGTGTTCCATTCTGCAAGTATTGCAGTCAGCTCGTCCGCACAGATCGCTGGTTGTTGAACAAATGCCTCTGAGAAGATCGACTGCACTGAATCACGACATCGAGCAGGTGAAATCACATGGCAGCATGAGAAGGGAAAGAAAAGAGAAACGCCTTGCATAAGCCTCCTCAACTGGGTGTGTGAGGGAGAACGAAAATGATCGTCGAAAGTACGAGAATTAGTTGATACCACAGGCATGCATCAAACTACACCCAAACACATAAGCAAGATCAAAGACAAGAGAACAGGTGACAGATGAGAGAGGAGCACACATCCGTTTGAAGAAGCGCAGAATGGATTGAGCGTGTCTGACAACTCAATTCCTTCAGAAGGAGATTGTATTTTTCCCCAGCAACCAAAGTGTCCGCACGGAACGATCAGGCAGGGAGCTCACGAGGAAGCGATAAGGCAGTTGGGCTTCGCTTGAGGTGAGCGTTGCAGGTAAAAAGATGAATGGGCTGGGAATCAAGTACGAAGGCGAGAAGGGCGGTTTCTGTATTCTCCGAGAAGGAGGCAATAGCGGTGAAGGTGCGTGTTAGTTCCTGTAGGCGGGCGAGATCACAGAAGAAAGATAAAACATAAAGTATGGTGAACCATGATCTAAGATGATCACAAAGAAAATAACGATGTTCATGAAATTATCCAAGAAACAACAAAAAAACCAAGGCGAACTCAGGCTTAGAAAGGACGATTTGACACCCAATCGAAATTTCCGGATGATCAGACTCATT
Source organism: Blattamonas nauphoetae (assembly GCA_033064195.1). Classification (NCBI taxonomy): domain Eukaryota; phylum Preaxostyla; order Oxymonadida; genus Blattamonas; species Blattamonas nauphoetae. Next base: position 41,921 of record JARBJD010000309.1, read on the forward strand.
CTCGCATTGGCACATCAACGCACACGGATTTTCTGTATCAAGGCTTCGGACAATATTTGCAACAAACAGTACGATCAATGTTTCCATCAAATCACAGATTGATTCAAAATTCTGAAAATAACACGGAATCAAGACAGAAGCACATACTGATTCTTCTACCGACCCTGGGTGCGGTGCCAATTGGGAGGAGCATCGTGTTTTGATGATTACGTTTACGATAACCAGCTGCCACATAGGATGTTCTCCAACTGTTGACTGTCTCTGAACTTCTATTGGTGTGTCGATCAGCCACTGCCCACATCTCTGGTTGTATTGGATCGTGTTGGTGAGAATATAAAGCCATTTTCGATTCAACCCTTCAGCTGTCGTTCGATAAGTTGCATTCTCGAGTTTAGTCCTTCACGCCCCCAGTCCCATGCACTTCTTCCTTCATGTCCATTTCGGCGATCTGGCATAAACAAGAATGGATTGGCAGTATGTCTGTCGTCTGATCGGAACCAGTAGCTTAAATTTTTCTGAGATTGAGCTGTAATTTTTGGTCGGCCGCGAAGAAATGTGATGGCGAGGAGATTGAAGCTAGAACCTGAGATTTGGGGGAGAGAATGGAGAGAGATTGAGACGAAAGCGGAGAATGCGATTGTTCACGTACTCACTTTATCACGAGTTTGCTCTTCCACTTTTGTTCTGACCTTCTCTTATGTACCCTCTAATCATGCTGTCCATTACCTTTTATTGACTACCCTCTCTTTCACCTCTACCTACGTGCTGTCCTTTTCCATCAACGCCTTGACCATTCCACTCCCTATTTCTACTTTCTTTCTTCCACCATCTTGCTCTTTTCTTCTTCTATTCTTTCTTTTTCTTTCGTCATGATCTTTCCCTTCCTCTGTCTAGGACGGTTTTGTAGTTCATTTTCCTCGTTTATTGGGTTTTGTGTCTCATGAACTCTTTTCTGATTGGTTTTCAGGCTTTTCCAAAAATCCAGAATTTTGGACACCTAACCTCCTATTTTGGCAGACAGGTGTCCAGAATCTGGGGGTGTCCAAATCCTGGGAATTTTTTAAATTACAGGTGTCCATTTCTGCGTTTTTTCGACAAGTGTCCACTTTTCTGGAAAAGAGATCAAAGGTGTCCAAAATTTTGGACAGCTCGCAAACAGCAATGTCAACTTTGGATCGAACATTAGGAAATGTTCTTGTTCCGGGATGACCATCCGCGATAAGTCGCTACCATGGGATACACTATTGATATGAGAGAGTTCTACTTGACTATACAAGGTTTCCATGGTTTTATGAGTTCGATCATGCCCTTTGAATGGATGAAACGAAATAATCGTTGCATGATACACGAACCATTCCACGAAATGTTATCAATACGAATAGATTAAACGATCCAATCATCAATGACAACAAATAAGTGCCTATCTGGCAAGTTGTTCTTTCTTCGATTGTTTCTGAGTCGACGTTCACACATCCAGTCTGTTCTCCTTTCAACAGCAGACAGCAAAGCAGGTGAATCCAGATCCTTCAAAATGTGGACGAGAGACACTTCGGAGTCTGAATGACAGAAGAAGAGAGGCGAAGATTCGCAACCATTTCGACGACATCAGAACAGCATGTGTGTTCGGAAATGGCATGCTGAAACAATAAAATAGAAATTGTGATTCATTTAAGTGTGATATCGTTCAGTTCAGTGGATGAGAAGGTGTGATGTGAGAGGCCAGAAGAAGTATCACCAAAACAGGGGACGGGCAAAATGAATCAATTGTTGGCCACCAGACATTGACTGAACATCAACGAATGATGGAGTGGGGATGACAAACTCGTGGTTTCGTCATGAGGTGATGATCAACGATTCTTCATCACGAATGAACCAGTTTGCACAACAAGGACCAAAATCCTGTTGGTATGCTGTTAAGAAGAGAATGAGATAAAATGATGATGGAAAGATGAGGCAAATGAAGAGGAAGATGGAGAAAGACCAAAACATTGAAAAGGCCGATGGAAGGAAAATAAAATGATCGAAATAGCAGAATACACCTCAAACAGATCGTGTCTGGCTGTGGAAGGGTTGAAATGTGGACTACATCCCATTTCGACGAGATAAACGAGAAATGGTTCAGAGATGGCCAAAAGTCGAGATTGGGAAAGATAATCTGGTCACAATGCATCGGTGAGGGACGCAAGGAATTGTTTGGAGAGAGGACGGTTGACGATGCGACAGTCAAAGACAGCCGCGTTGAGAACGACCAACCCAAAACAGCAATCAATGTCTGGACGATTGGAGGCGATCTCAGAATCTGTTCGTCTGCACCAGCAATCAAAGCATTCCCAACATCCGAGGAGAGTCCACAGAAAGCATTGTGGAGTCATTCGAGAGAGGCAACTTCGACGCGTCAATGAAATTGCCACCATTCTAGCCTTTTCGCGTTCGATCCCAGTATTTGGGAGATCGAGGGGCAATAATTGACAATGACGGGGCCCCAATTTCCGCCCTTGTCGTATTTCATCATCTGTTCGAGTGTGTCTTCGAAGCATTCCGAAAACAGAGCTTGTATCATCCGTTTTGCTGATTGTGCCACTTCTGGGCCTTCGTTCTTCCATTCACTCAGTGAACTATTGATGGCGCTGAGAGTATCCATGAGACGACAATCGTCTTCGACAAAGGATAGATAACTTGAGAATGCCATCGCAATCGGAGAAGTGACAACAAACTCCAATGTTGGATGATGAAATGGACTGATTTCAAGGAGTTTCCACAGAAGAATCGTGAAAGAGCGAAATAAGTCTTCATTGAGGACGGGTCGATTTGAGATCAGAAATGTCTGAAAAGGAGACGACGGGATCACGACCTTCTGAAAGATCATTTCACGATGGTTGTATTTGTCCATAGATGCAATGATGCCAAGCTCTCTGAGATAATACGAATCTGCGAGTCTGAGGCAATAGAAAACAGTCGAGATGAGATTGTCGATGATCGTTTCATTTTCTGAAATTGGCAGTGTGTGAGGTTGAAAAAATGCGATCATTTTGATGACGAGATCTGACTCCACGAGACGACATCGAATTGCAGGTGATGCATGTATTCAGCCATGGACAAAAGTTTACGGGCACCCTTGTTCGCGTTTATGAACAATCACTTTTTTCTAGTTTTTTAACAAACACTTCAAAACAATGAAAGAATGTTATTTCTCTAATATATTGCAATAATAGTCTGTTGAAGTGAAAAACATGGTGAGAGATTGAAGAGACCTGGGATGAAAATTATGTGGCGGCAACCTACACTGCTCTCCTCTTTCAGGGAGAGGAGAAGTGATCAGTGGAGTGAGTTTCTCCCATGAAAACGATCAGTCTCCTCTCCTCATAGAGATACAGTTGGAGATGTGATGAAAATGAGTGAAAATTTGTTTCGTGATCTCCCCTCTACTAGACTTGTCGACACACCAAACACTCCCTCTGATCATCAGAGTGTGGATTCCGTCTCCACCCAATGGATTCCAGTCATTAGCTGTTCGTACGAAGGTTGACGAACATGACACGATCGAAGTCTCTCTACAACTCATCACAAATAAGCAAATGAAATCATTATCTTCGTTCGCAAGAGCATTGGGAGTGTTTGGTGTGTCGACAAGGCTAGTAGAGGGGAGATCACGAAACAAATTTTCACTCATTTTCATCACATCTCCAACTGTATCTCTATGAGGAGAGGAGACTGATCGTTTTCATGGGAGAAACTCACTCCACTGATCACTTCTCCTCTCCCTGAAAGAGGAGAGCAGTGTAGGTTGCCGCCACATAATTTTCATCCCAGGTCTCTTCAATCTCTCACCATGTTTTTCACTTCAACAGACTATTATTGCAATATATTAGAGAAATAACATTCTTTCATTGTTTTGAAGTGTTTGTTAAAAAACTAGAAAAAAGTGATTGTTCATAAACGCGAACAAGGGTGCCCGTAAACTTTTGTCCGTGACTGATTGTGGTTTTGTAGAGGAACGACAGCGCTGCTGCAACCATCGTCGAGTGGGGAGTTGACAGTAGTGTGAGAATGCTCCCAACAAAGCCAGAAGGTGATCCATCTGAAGAGTGAACGAGGTCTGTGACGAGTTTCGTCGTATATTCACGGTCGCAAAATGGTTCGAGGATCTTCAAGAATTGGACGGCTCTGTCTTGAAGTTCGAGGTCGAATGGATATTCCACTTCCACAAGGGCAACAAGCGAGCGGTAAATGGTTGATTTGTTCTCAAACGACAATCTCGAGTATAGACCGAATGACAGGAAAGGTTCACATTCTGGGACGAATGTCCGTTCGGAATCGGGAGAGAGTTGAGAAAGGAGAGTTCCAGCTCTCATCTGGATCACACGGGGCTTGATTGTCATTGAATCTCAATAACAATGGGAAGATCCTCATCGCAGAATCGATGGCAACAACAACACATTCAATGAACACATCCACTGATGCCCCTCTGAATTGTCCACAAGAATCAACTTCAATTGTCATCCATTTGCATGAACCATTCCTCAAATTCGATCCCACTTCAGATTTGTCATTCGAAGACCAATCAAAGATTTACTGCTCGCTTGTTGCCCTCGTGAAAGCCAAGTGCCCACTTGACGATGCCCTTCAAGAAAGAGCCGTCCGATTTCTGAAGAGCCTCCGACCGGAGTGGGGCGAAGATCTTGCAGCGAAACTCATCACTGAACTCGTTCCCTCAACAGCCGGATCGCCTTCTGGCTTTATTGATAGTATTATCACTCTTCTGTCGTCTCCACATTCGATATTGAGGGCAGCAGCGTTGTCGTTCGTTCGACAAGCAACAGTAGTCTCATCAACAGAAATTCGATGTCTTCTTATGGAATCAGATCTCGTCAGCAAAGTATTAACGTCTGTTCATCTTCACACCCCGCCTATCGCAGGAACTGAAACAATATTCAACAATCTCATCAGAATCGTCTGAAATTGTGTCGATCCCGCATTTCCATTCTCTGTGCGTGCACTTGGAATCACTACTGCTGTTGACGAATCCAACCATCGTGAAATGATTTTTCAGAAGGTCGTCCTTCCATCGTCTCAATTTGTGACATTTCTGATCTCAAATCGATATACTCTCGATGAAAAGTTGTTCGATTCCTTCATGTTTCTGTTGACCACACAAATTCGAATAAGCTCATTTCATCGTCCAACATTGGATTTTGTTCTCGCATCTCCGATTGCGATGGCTTTCTCAAGTTGTCTCTCGATCGTCGACAATGATTATCGCCTCGGCGCGAATATCTCCAAAATCAACCGTTCACTCAGAGAATGGACTGAAGAAGGACAAGAAGTGGTCCAATCTTCGAAACAGATGCTGCAAGCACTGTTTTCGGAAGGCTTCAAAGACACACTCGAACAAATGATGAAACATGACAAAAGTGCATATTATGGTCTCCGTGTTGTTGAAGAGTGTTACCTTCTCTCACAGGAACTGGGATCGAATGTGTGAGAATATCACAAGTTGCTCCTCAAATGACACATCGAAGCCGCCTCTCTCGAATGACTCCAAAATGATTTCTGCGGACTCTCCTCGGATGTTGGGAATGCGATGATTGCTGGTGCAGATGAACAGATTCTGGGATCGCCTCCAATCGTCCAGAAATGGTTCGCTCTTTTGGGTTGGTCGTTCTCGACGCGGCTGTCTTTGACTGTCACATCGTCAACCGTCCTCTCTCCACACAATTCCTTGCGTCCCTGAACGATGCATTATGACCTGATTATCTTTCCCAATCTCGACTTTTGGACCATCTCTAAAACTCGTCTCGTTTATCTCGTCGAAATGGGATGTGCCCCACATTCCCGCCCTCCTACAGCCATCCCCGTTTTCTTCTGTGATCATCACGCCGGTTGACTATCCCCTCACTCGTTATTCTCGTTCCTGAAACCGATCCCAGACAGCCATCCAAAATCAAAGAATACACACAACTCCCGACGACTCTATTTCTCAACACCATGTTTTCTCTGCATTGTTCGTCGTCAGAGATGGAACAACTTGTTGCGCAACTGGTTCCTGCCGTTCAACCGTAATCTCACATTCAGAGGCGACGAAGCTTGTCAACAGAGCCCAAAATCCGCTCTGATGTCGATTCTGGACAACATCCAAGTTGGTTTGCCAATCAACGGATAAGAAGGAATGGCTCAACCCACAAAGCGCTGTTCAGATGTCGCTTTTGGAAGGCTGAATGATCGCCCGATTTCTCGCCCTTTGGACTGTGCATGCGTTGAATCGCTTTTCCGACGATGCGGAACTCCATCACGCCAACACTCCTCCAAACGAGCTCTCTTCTCAACACTGTCGTCACTCTCTTCAGATCGCCGTCAATTCCACTCCAAACGACAGGATGGACTCCACAACGCCGCTGGCACAATCCAAACTGGAATTCTCAGCCATCTCGTTCCTCTGCTGGAATTGGATTCTGCGCTGGTGTTTTCGTCGTTCATCACTTCCAACACAGTCAGACGAGTTTGGAGTTGCACTGTTGTCATTTTCTGATGTTGATCCATTCTTCGATGGAACACGGTTGGATTGGCCTGCCCTTCTTCTGTCCTGCTGACTCAATTTCTTGCTTTTCTGAGCACGAATTCTTTTTCACTGAACTGGGCGGTATCGATCTTGATCAAAACCCAACTCGCGCCCAACTGTTTCAATATGCCATTTTCGGACGAATTTTGCCCTTGTCATGTCTTTGCCATGAACGAGAATCGTCACCTCTTTTTGTCCATCCATCGCGCTCGCATCTCTCCACCATCCACAATTCGAAAGTATTGGCTTCACCTGCGTTGATTGTTGGTTTGGGAATTGATTCTTGTTCGGATGCGGACATTGAATGAGAACTACTCGACGAAAGTCCAACATGCCAGGCCGAAAGATATTCGTTGCCAGTGATGGCTCATTTCATTCTTCTCTCAATCTTCATTTTATTTCTTCAAACAATGCGATAATTGTGCGTGAAGTTTCCTGAGAATGAGTGATTATCGACCAATGGGATGATCCTCTCCTCTTTTCAATGGAAAATGAAACAGTTTCTTTCAAAGCTTCTAACGATACCTTATCGACTGACTCTCAGAAATCACCTTTGATTATCAAGTTTAAGGAGGAACCTTTCCTGTCCTTCGACGAAAACTCAGAATTGTCGTTCTCTGAGAAATCAACCATTTACCGTTCTCTTGTTGCTCTTGTGAAAGCTGATTACCCGTTGAACAATGCCCTTGAAGACAAAGCTGCCAAATTTTTGAAGATCCTCGAACCAAAATGGAGGGATGAACAGTTTGCGAACATACAGGGTGAGCCAAAAGTAACCTTCTCTAGGGGCCGATCAAAGCCTTTTTCGACAAAAGTTAAAAAAGAGAGTTTCAAGACGTGAAATATGAAGAGAGTGATCATTAAAGCTTAACTGAATTCTCGTTCGTTTTTTGTCAGAAATCGGGACATGCGAACGATCTGACTTCATTCGTACACTGCACTGAAGTTGATTAGAAAGAAATCAGTGAATGAGGTGGTGAGCAAACAGTATAGCGACAACGATCTCTATTTGATGTTTGTTTTCGAAAAGATGACATAAAAACACAATTGTGGGATGAAGGTTACTTTTGGCTCACCCTGTACTCGTCACTGACCTCGTTCACTCTTCAGACGGATCGTGTGCTGGCTTTATTTCGAGCATTCTGACTCTGGTGTCATCTCCCCACTCGATGATAGTCATGGCAGCGTTGTCGTTCCTCAACAAAACAATGAAAGTTGTGTCACCTGCAATTCGATGTCCTCTCGCGGAATCGGATCTCATTTCCAATGTCTTAGAAACCATTCAACCTCACACACTACCCATTTCACAAAAAGAAACCATTATCGCCCATCTCATCCAAATCATCGACGATTGTATCCTGCTTGCGCTTCCATTTTCTCTCGAACAACTTGGCATCACTGATACAGTCGACGAATACAACCATCGTGAAATGATCTTTCAGAAGATCGTTCTTCCATCATCTCAATTTTTCATCTTTCTGATCTCAAATCGGTATAGTCTCAGACAGGCCTTGTTGGACTCATTCATGGAGCTATTAGCCGTACTCCTTCGAATGTGCCCATTTCATCGTCCAACGTTGGAATATGTTCTCGCATCTCCGATTGCGATGGCATTCTCAAGTTGTCTTTCGATCGTCGAAAATGATGAACATATTGTTGTTTCTCTCCTCCACATCCACTGTTTGGTGGGAGCTTGCTTGACAGAAGGTGTTGAATTTGTCAAATGTGGGAAACGGATGATGCAAGCTCTGTTTTCGGAAGGCTTCGAAGACACACTCGAACAGATGATCAAATTCGACAAAGATACAAATTGTGGTCATGGTGTTGAAAAATCTTGTCGCTCCATCTCGAAATTGCTGGGATCGAATATGGAATTCACTGGCTGGTGAGATCTCAAATGACGCTTCGACACTACCTCTCTCGAATGACTCCACAATCATTTCTGCAGACTCTCCTCGGATGTTGGGAATGCAGTGATTGCTGGTGCCGACGAACAGATTCTGGGATCGCCTCCAATCGTCCAGAAATGGATTGCTCTTTTGGGTTCGTTGTTCTCAACGCGACTGTCTTTGACTGTCACATCGTCAACCGTCCTCTCTTCAATCAATTCCTTGCGTCCCTGAACGGCACATTGTGACCTGGTTATCTTTCCCATTCTCGACTTTTAACCCTGTCAGAAACGCTTCTCGTTTATCTCGCCGAAATGGAATGTGCCCCACATTCCCACCATTCTCCAGCCATCCACAATCTGTTTGAGGTGTGTTCTGATGTTTTATTCTTTTTCTGTTGATGCCCTCGGCTGGTTCATCACTCTTTGTTCTCACCCCATTGGTCTGTTCGATCATCGCAGTGTTTTTCGATAAAACTCTCACGATACTGTTTAGGAATTCCTCTTAATGCATATATTTCCATGTCTCAACAGTTGTTTGGGCTCCATATTTGGCACGCTTCGTCACGTGCGAGTTCTCTGCAAGTCCATCGAACTTGCTCGTTATATCGAATGACTCATTTGATTCTGTTCTTCTTTGATTCTTTTCACTGACCAATTCATGTTTGGTGCAATTTGATTGTTCCGACTCAGTTCGTGACCCAAAATGGGATGATCCTCCTACGTTTGTTCAATGCAAGCAGAACTTTCTCGTTCGAAAACATCTTCTGATGCCTCTTTGAATCATTCACCGAATTCATCTCCGATTGTTAAGCCTGAAGAAGAGCCTTTCCTGAATATCGTTCACAAATCAGAATTATCGTTTGAGGAGAAATCAGCAATTTACTGTTCGCTTGTTTCCCTCGTTAAAGAGGAATATCCATTCGACAAAACTCTCCAAGACAGAGCTGCCCAGTTTTTGAAAATCCTCGAGCCGAAATTGGGCGAATTCCATTTTCCAGCAAAACTCGTCACAGACCTCGTTCCCTCTTCAGCCGGATCACCTTCTGGCTTTGTTGAGAGTATTTTCATTCTGCTGTCGTCTCACCACTCGACTGTAGTCGTAGCAGCGTTGTCATTCCTCCACCAAACAGCAGTAGAATCATCACGCCACCTTCTATGTCGTCTCGTGGAATCAGATCTCGTCACCAACGTCTTCACGTCTATTCAACCACACACCCTGATAATTCCAGGAAACGAAACGATGTTCAACCGTCAAGTCGACATCATCAACTTTCTCGCAAATCTAGCACTTCCGAGATCTCTCGAAGAACTTGGCATTACTGCCACAGTCGACACACTCAACCATCGTGAAATGATCTTTCGGAAGGTCGTCCTTCCATCGTCTGAATTTGTGACATTTCTGATCTCAAATCGATGTTTCCTCAATGGAGATGTGTTGAGCTCCTTCATGTCTCTATTAGCAACACTCCTTCGAATCGGCCCATTTCATCGTCCAACATTGGAAATTGTTCTCACATCTCCGATTGTGATGGCATTTTCATGTTGTCTCTCGTGCGTCGAAGATGATTCATTCAAATGGCGTCGTTTCACCATCTTCTACTTTGCGCTTCAAGAATGGAAAAGAGCAGGCCCAGAAGTGTCCCAATCTGGAATACGGATGATGCAAGCTCTGTTTTCGGAAGGCTTCGAAGACACTCTCGAACTGATGGTAATCCGCAATGAAAGCGGAAATTATGGCCGCGTTCTTGTCAATGACTACCTGAATATCTCACAACAGCTGGGATTGAATGCGAAAAGACTGTGACCGATTGAGATCTGAAGCGACACTTCGAAGCCGCCTCTCTCGAACGGCTAACACTGATTTCTGCGGGCTCTCCTCGGATGTTGGGAATGCTGTTATTGCTGGTGCGGAAGAACAGATTGTGGGATGGCCTCCAATCGTCCAGAAATTGTTTGCTCTTTTGGGTTGGTCGTTCTCGACGCGGCTGTCTTTGACTGTCACATCGTCAACCGTCCTCTCTCCAAACAATTCCTTGTGTCCCTGAACGATGCATTGTGACCTGATTATCTTTCCCAATCTCGACTTTTGAACATCTCCAAAACAATTCTCGTTTATCTCGTTGAAATGGGATGCACCCATCATTCAATCCGTTCCACAGCCATCCACTATTGGTTCTCTGATCATCAAGCCAGTTGAATATCCTCTCACTCATTATTCTCGTTCCTTCAACCGATCCCAAACAGCCATCCAAAATCAAAGAACACAATCGACTCCAGCCGACTCTGTTTGTCCTCACCTGGTTTGTTCTGCCTGGTCCATCGTCAGAGATGGAACAACTTCAGTCATTCCGGCTTCCGGTATTTGGTTCTCATTTTTTTCAAAGAAAGGGTTGATCTCAATTTGTCCGCGAATTTTAGAAAAATAAACAATTAGAGCAGTGAGTGACATTGATATGATCACACGAGATGGTTGTTTGTTCCTCAATTTCAATTTCTTCCTGCTGAAGACGGTGTGGAGACTGGTCAACCGGACTCAAGTTGAAATTATGGATTGAACTCAATCTGAACTCATTAACGATTGCTTTATTTTCATTTTAGCATCACTTGTTCAATAATTACTGGCCTTTCCTGCTGTTTGATTGAAGAATGATAAATAGAAATGGAATTGAAAGCTCGTTCTCATTGATCACCCCTTTCTTGTTTTTTTTAAGAACCAAATACCGGAAGCCGGAATGACTGTTGTTGATCAACAGGTTGCAGTCGTTCAACAGCGCGCTCACATTCTGAAGCGAAAGGGAACATTTTTTATTTTCACTTCACAGTGAGCCTTTCTTCCACAGTTTCTTTTGATAATTCATTTTGATGTTCATTTCATGTAAAGGTGAAGATCTTCCCCACAACGTCTGTATCTCTCTGAACTGTTCATTCAAGAAATGGCGACACATTCAGTCTCCCTCATTATTCATATCATTTTTCCTGTAATATATCCTTTCTTCAGGAATTGGAGCACAACCGAATGTACGGTTCTCGAAAGCATATTGATCGAGATTTCACACCATCTGGAAACTAGTGTGGCTTCTCTCATTTTCGTAAGTTCCAATATCTCAGTCCTGTTGGTTCAATCCGGACGTATGATCCCCAGAGACACCGCGAAGCCACATGGCCAACAATTCGAACATTCCCCCAAGCAAATCGTCTGTTTAACAATTATCTGCCTTTTTTTAGCACTCCTCGATGTGTCACTCATCATTATTTCTATTTTTTTCAAACTTTCGCTCCTTTTTACCTCTTCATATGCTCTCCTTTTCTCTCCTCACAGGAACCAGTAATCACACTGATTCTGTCGAACGTGAGCTGGGACCCAAAATTCGAGCACCAGCGCCAGTTGCAAAAGCGGTTGATTTGGAAAGAGAGATGGGAGCAAAGCGGGGAGGTGTGCTTATTCTTTCTTTCAACGATCAAAGTCACGAATGCTCGAAACGGCATCCCGTGCCGACGAGGCGGAGACAAAGCATATGGAACAGTGGAATACTCTCCCGGGTTTTATCAACAGCCCTCTCTTCCTTCGAGAGTTCCAGTTTTCGAGTTTGATCTTGTCGCTTTTGGCAATTAAGGCATTTTCTCTCTGTTTCAGCAAAACTATGAATATGACATCTTCACTACATCCATCTTCTGCACTTGCAACGGCTGTTATTTCGGCCCCAAACCGAAATTGGGTCGAAGAAGAAAAAGAACGACAAAAACAGGAAGAATTGGAGAAAGCTCGGAAAGAAGTTGAAGAATTGAATAAATGGGCCTTTGATGAGAAAAGGAAGGAAGAATCGAAGAAATTGAAAGAAGCTGCAAAGAAGGACGAGACTGAAGGAAAAGAACGCGTCCAAAGTGCCACAAAGAAAGGCAAGAAGGCTAAAGCCAAGTGAGACAGCTCCTCTTTGTTGTGTTCATCTGAAATTTAGTATTTGAGTCTTGTTTTCATCATTTCCATTTCATACCCTTCTTGATTGTCTGAGCAGTCGTGTCATCTTTTCTCTGCTATCGCATTCTTATCTCCCGTCAATGCTCTACACACAGTGACGATGAGAGAGGGAGAAGTGAGTTTCGAAGTAACGAATCAGACTCAGGTCATTTCAAAGAATGATTTTTGATCCACCCAAAAATTACTTTTTCTATTTGAATGAACGCAGCATTTCAAGCGATTGCGGTATGATTTCACATTCCAGATCATATAAAATTCTCTTTAAATCGAATTCACCTCCTTGATTTTAGACACCAACGTGTCATAGAACGTACAAAGAGAATCTTCCAGATTCAACTCCCAATCGTCTTTTCACTGATCAAAAGGATAATATTCTTGAAAATGATAACCAGCTTTCTGCAACTCCAAAACCTAGCAGTGATGATATCCAAGTTCTCGATTTCACAACAAGATTAGAGCAGACAGTCGTCAGAAAGTTCAATTCAATCCTCTCCCCATTTTCTCCCGATTCATGGACAAAAGTCATTTCTCCCTCACTTCTTCCGCCAAATTCAGCTGGTCTCTGGAGTCCTATTATCTCCGAACCTTTCATCTCACTGAGAAACGAATACGACAAATTCATGACGCTTTTTGATCGGAACAGACTGAAGCTATCAAACACTCTAAGCATTCCAACAAACGCCCAACTGAAAAACCGACTTAGCTCGCTTTTCGGTTCAAATTATGATCCTCTCTGGCTCTCAATCGGGATGATCTGGATTCTGCAAAAGCCGATCGGTCAGAAGAAGAAATCTGGATGTGTAAAGATCCCTGATAAAGCTACTCTTCAGAGCATACTAAAAGAGGCATTCCCGTCTCAAGAAAAAGCTATCACTCCATATCTGAAGAAACTCTTGTTCTTGCCAGTATTTCTTGATCACCTCCACGCTATGCAACAATCTCACCCAACATCCTCGGAAAATGGGGAGATCTCGCCTTCAACAGAACTCGGCGTCAACAGACCACTCTTATTTCAGGCCTCTTCCACTCAAAAATCATCTCGCGAAATTTTGGATATTCTAGGCCAAAATTTGCTGGTCGGGACGGCTTCTCTTTCCCGGCAATTGAAGACAGACAGATTGGAAGTGAAATATGGGCAAACAGCGCATGATGAATATGATTGTTGCGTGCGGTTGGCTAGCCTCGACTTTTGCGACGGTGCGCGATTAGCAAAGCTTGTCGACACACTCCGAAGTGAGCTCCGATCAGAAAATGTCCAACACACGCCGCTATTTCCAACATTAACCCTTCCAGCGACATCACAAGCACAAAAAAAGCGAAACATCCAGATTGTTCTGGACAGCCTCCAGAAAGACGAATCTCGCCCGTATTCTTCTGAGTTCGAGACCACTCTCGTTGACGAGCTTCAGTCACTTTTTGAGGCAACGACACCGTCTGAACAGACCATAACGAGAGGACCTGCGGACAGGATGGATCTGTCGTGGGTGCAAACCGACGAGATCGTTGTTGGGCATCGTCAAAAAACGCTTGCTCTATGCATCCGAATCATGTTTTATTTTGATCGAGAAATATCGTGGTTTGCACATGCTGAAGACACGACGGATGGATCGGCCCCGATCATGCCCAAAAACAACAAGGAAGCAGCTTCCCTGGTCGCGTCATGGGTAAGAAACCATATTTCATCTCTTCTCGCACCATCGCCTGCACAAACGCCCCTCCTTGACATTCTGCATTCTGGGCAGCTGGTTTGTCAGCTCATCCATATCCACCTTCCAGAGCTCATCCCTCTGTACAAAATGAACTCGATATGGCTTCAAGAAGGATCGTCTGCATTCAATTCCCTCGATTCTCTCTCGTATTCGGAGAAATTGAAGATAAGACAAATTGAGGGACGGATCACAAAAGTCGGATGGTGGGAAATGGCCCGCAATAGTCTTCGTCGAATGGGCGGTGTTGGAGACGTAGTTGATGAATGTGCCCTCCTCTGGGCCCACCACGATCCATCCGCAAACACTCCATTTCGTCTCCCTCCAGCTCTCCTCTCGTCATCCATTCTGTACACCTTCAACCGACTCTCGTCGCTGTCTCGCACTGTCTGCCAAACACATCACGCCGCAGTTGTTATTCAGTCCGCGTGGCGAGGGTGGAGGGAGCGACATGCGGCGGGAGAGAGGAGAGAAGGGATGATGGGAGGAGTTGAGAAGCGTGTCTGGTTGGATGCATCCAAAGTTGCAGTCCGAGTTCCAAAAGTGAGTGAAGAGGAAGAGGAGGATGATGAATGCGATTCAGAACACGATGAATGCGATTCAGAGCACGATGAACGCATGCTGAAGGATGAAATCACAGAACAACACGATGTCGGTTCTGATTTGGAAGCTGACCATGAACAGAACACGCAGAGAGATGAAGAAAGAATTACGAACGAACAGATCGACACTGTAGTCAATGAACAAGACATAAGAGAGGAAGAACATGAACAGATCATGCAAAGAGATGAGACAAAAGAAGACAAAGAGGACATCTGGCAATGCGAAGGAGAACATGGCACTGAACAACAGAAACAGATATCTTTCGAAGGAGAAGATGCCACTTGCGAAGGTCGTCTCGAAGATGAGGAGGAACTGACACCAAGCGAGACAAACGTGTGTTCTGACGATGGAAACAATGATCCCAAAATGAAAGAGGAAGAAAATGAACAGATTTTGGATCGGAAGGAAATGTCGGACACGAAAATCGAATCAGATGCCGTTTCAGCCTCCCATCTCCTTTCACAACCTGTCGAGACGTGTTCGCTCCATCCATCACACTCGAACACATCCCAATCACCCGAATCCACTCCCACTCGCCTCCCCACCACACCATCCACTCCAACCCAATCTCCAATCAACTCAGCCATCTCCGAACTTCTCTCAGCCCTCTCCCAGCCTTCCTCTCCAACCGACCCAACCGACGGAAACATCGACAGCGACGATGAATCAGACGACTCTGAATCATCGACATCCAAACCACAACACCAACACTCTCACCAACCATCGATTCTTGAGAAAGCACAAAGGCCTCCATGCGTGCGAAAGATCCGATTTTCAGAATCGAACAGT
The DNA here is from genome assembly GCA_033064195.1 of Blattamonas nauphoetae. NCBI lineage: Eukaryota > Preaxostyla > Oxymonadida > Blattamonas > Blattamonas nauphoetae. The sequence continues at coordinate 57,442 of JARBJD010000309.1, forward strand.
TCGGAAGAGAAGGCGTTTGGCGCTCTCCATTCGTCACCTTATCCATTTGTGAAGATCGCTGTGCTTGCTGATTCGAATGGGGAAGATGTGAAAGAAGAGAAAAAGAACCGAAAGGAAGGAAATGTGACATTCTCACTTCCGACTCGCTCAACACCTGAACATGGATTCCTGCCTCTCCACTCATCACCATATCCATTTTCGAAGAAATCCGAGCTTTCTTCAGAATTTCAGGAGAAAGCGACAAAACACGAAAATGTGGTCAAATTTGATGTTCCAAAGCCAGCCAAGCAGAACTCGTTTGTCTCGCTTCATTCTTCGCCGTATCCGTTCGCGAAGAATGCGTCGATTGTGAGGGATGGAGAGGAAGACCAAGACAGCAGCGGATATGTGTTGGAACAGAATCCAAGTTTTATTCTGGGAACACCACAGAAACCCATAAGAGAGGCAGAACTGGTCCAAGCTCAACCAGATGAACACGAATCGCGAAAGGAAGAAAATAAAGAGAAGAAGAAGCGAGTTCGATTTGCGATGGACACCGAAGAGAAGAGGGAAGAGATTGAACAGAGCAAGAAGCACTCGTCTCCATATCCATTCGCACGTCAGGCAGAAAAGAAGGAGAGATTGGAAGACGATCTGGTTGACGAGGAACTTGACGTGAAGAACGAACGAAGCGAATGGAAGAGACAGAAAAATGGAAAAACGAAACAGAACAAGACACAGACGAGTTCGCTTCCACTCACTCCTTCTTCTCCGTTCCTTCTCGCATCTCCACAACAAGACGATTCTCAACTGCCTTCACAAACACCAGCCCATCCGGACAACACCGTTGACGACACTTTCTTCGTTCTTTCGCCAGAAAGCGAGATCGATGCGGATGGAAAATGGATGTTGAAGAGGCTGAAGGGGAATAAAGAGGAAAGCGAAGAATGGGGAAGAGGGGGACGACGGGTGACGTATCTGGAGAGTCCGACGAGATGGTTGGATGAGGAGGAGGGAGAGGGGAAGGAGGAAGATGGTGGATTGTGTGATGGGGAGGGGTTGGCGAGAGGCACATGGAAGAATGAGAAGAATTCTGAGTGTGGGGAGTCTGAGGAGATTGTGGTTGGTCAGAAACGATCACTTTCGGAAGCATTCCCAGACGAACACACTTCTGCCAAGAAAGAGCGGCGATTGGGTGAAGAGGACGGACACACTCAATCACAATCTGGGCGTCAATTGAAGCAAAGAGCAATCAGACCAACTGACAGAAATCCACCGCAGAACACGAAAAAGTTGATTGACGAGAGAGAAGAGGAGCAGAGACACGAACTGGAGATACAAGTGGCTCGTCGAAAGAAAGAGAGAGAGGAGAGGAAACAGGAACGACAGCGAGCGATCGCAGCCAAACGCGAACAATCGCTTCCTCAACTGACAGCATCAGAAGCACACCAAGTCGACCACGATCTCAAACTCGCCATTCCCTCCCTCTCGCCCACCCTCCCCTCCCGCTCCTCACTCCCCTCAGATTCCACACCTCAACACAATCGCTTGTCTGTTCCTTCGTCAGTGTCAGCGCGTGTGTCGATGATGATTCCGTCAGACTCGCCATCTTCCACACGACGATCGGTCCATCCACTCAGTTACTTGTCACACCCATCACTCGCCCTCGCTTTGCGTGGAACAGTCGCGTTGGAGACGCTGTGTCGATTGTCACAAGAATGGCAGCGAGTGGGGATTGAATCGGGATGCTTCAGATTGTTGTTGGAGCTGCTTCAGACGTCGAATAATTCGATTGGAAGCTGGGAACTCATTGTACATGGATTGGAGGTGATTGAGATGATTGTCGAGACTGAAACACGGACAGAAATGAGCGATTTGTGGAGAAGAATGGATTTGGAGAGAAAGGAACGAGAAGATGAGATGGCAGACGAGGATGATATCATCGATGAAACGGAAAAAGGAGAGAAAATGACGAAAACAGAACAATCCAGTCGAAATCTCTTCTTCACTGCTCTCCACGAAGTGCTTCGTGTTAGTTCAACAAAACAGGATGTGATGAAGAGAGTTCTGACAGTTTTGGTTCGAGTTCTTCAAAATGAAAAGAGTGACGAGACTGGGAATCGAACAATGGATGCAGACGAGAAGTGGAATCAGCGAAGACTTGAAAGAACGTTGGACGTGATCGGAAAGAAGGCCAACGGGAAGAAAAATCAAACAGAAATTGAGAAAGCTATTGAAAGACTGTGTCGTCAGGGAAAAGCACTTTTGAACACGAATGGAACGAAATAGAATGAATTGCAATGAAGAATGGGGACGATTTCTTACTTTTGTTTCCTAATTTGGGCGATTCTGAATGAAAACTTGTTTTACACTAATGTGCGTCACCAAAAATTATTTTTTGCCCAATTACCGTTCACCTGTGTAATAGACAGAAAACAGGAAAATTAGTGGAATTAAAGTTCGATCGCGTTCGATATCGTCATTTTTTGTTGAAGACAATTGTGCACACTTTTTATCACAGAACAAGTTCAAAAAGAGATAAATGATGGAAAACGAAGGAAAAAGCTCATTCTGTGTGAAAGAACCAACACAAGGTCATCTATTGGAGAAAAAGTCACAAACTGTTCGAGGAGACATATTCAACAGACTTGATAAGATTAGTCTTGGAAATTTCAGAAAGTATCCGGACGATGCGGTTTGTGATAAATTGTGAAGGAAAAACGAGCATGAGAGGAACTGTAGCAGTGGGAGGAAGATCGAAAAGAGTGAATCGAATTTGACGGTTTACAACGAGAAATTGCTGAAACAAAAGGAGAAATAGAGCGAAAACAGTCCAAAACGTTCAATCATGCGATTCTTGAGAGATCCTTATGGCTCCTGAGATTTGATTTGCGACGAGACAAAAAAGTGCTGAGTTTCAGCACATGAGAACAAAAAACAATACATACAGTCTGATCTACATCCAATACGCTGGTTGAGACGGGTCGGATCATCTAGATTCATAATCAAATAAAGTTGGATGGTGAGAAGGAGCCTGAACTTTGAATCGGAAAGATATCACGCGAGAATGAAGAAAAGTTGAATATCAAACCTTTATGATGTCGATAGTGGCTGGACCTGTGAACTGGGAGGATTTCTGGGAGATCTTCAACTTCAAGACGAAAGGGAGACGCATGCAAGTTTTGATTTAGAATCGCCCATTTTGACACTTCACTCATCGAACTTTCTTGCAACTCGATCCTTAACCGAAACAATAAGAATCATCTCCTCCCACGGACGTGTTTGAAGGAGGATAGTTTAAAAAACAAACGATCGAATCCAATGTGGAAGAGACAATGGGATGATCCTCTTCGCTTCTCAATGGAAGAGATAACACTTGCAACAAACGCTTCCCTTGATGCCAATCTGAATCATTCACGTGATTATCATTCAACTGTGGAACCATTGCAAGAACCATTCCTATATTTCGATGAGTACACAGAATTGTCATTTGAGGACAAATCAACCATCTACTGTTCACTTCTTAATCTTGTGAAAGCTGACTACCCTTTTGACGATGCCCTTCAGGACAAAGCTATCCGATTCTTGAAGATCCTCGGACCGCAACGGGGTAGACAAGATCAGGCTAATCAACTGGTCACTGACCTCGTTCCCTCTTCAGCAGGATCGCATGCTGGCTTTGTTGAGAGCATTCTGACTCTGTTATCTTCTCCACACTCGAATGTGGTTGCAGCAGCGTTGTCATTCCTGTATCGTATCACAGCTTCCTCATCAACTGAAATTCGATGTCGTCTCGTGGAGTCTGATCTGATCAGCAAAGTGTTAGCAACTTTTCGACCTCACACAATGTCAATCGCTAGAAATGAAGCGATCATCGACGACCTAAACATTATCGTCAGAGATTGCCTCTTCCTCGCGGATCCATACTATCTCAGAGAACTTAGCATCACTGCAGCATTCAGCCAATTCACCCATCGTGAAATGATCTTTCAGAAGGTCGTGCTCCCATTGTCTCAATATGTGGCATTTCTGATCTCAAATCGACTCTTCCTCAATGAAGACTTGCTCGACTCATTCATGTCTCTATTAACCGTACTCTTTCAAATCGGTCCGTTTCATCGTCCAACATTGGATTTTGTTGTCGCATCTCCGATTGTGATGGCATTCTCAAGTTGTCTCTCGTTCGTCGAAGATGAGAGTACTCTCTGGTTCATTCTCAGGGACATTGCACAATCACTCGGAGAATGTACTGAATACGGCCCAGAAGTGGTCCAATCTGCAAAACGGATGATGCAAGCTCTGTTTTCGGAAGGCTTCGAAGACACACTCGAACAGATGCTGATGAACGACAAGGACGAATATTCTGGTTTCTGTCTTGTTCGTGATTGTCACGATTTCACACAATTGCTGGGATCGAATGTGGAAAAGCTTTAACGAGGCATCTCAAATGACGCTTCGACACTACCTCTCTCGAATGACTCCAGAATGATTTCTGCGGACACTCCTCGGATGTTGGGAATGCACTGATTGCTGGTGCCGACGAACAGATTCTGGGATCGCCTCCAATCGTCCAGAAATGGTCTGCTCTTTTGGGTTGGTCGTTCTCATCGCGACTGTCTTTGACTGTCACATCGTCAACCGTCCTCTCTCCAAACAATTCCTTGTGTCCCTGAACGATGCATTGTGACCAGATTATCTTTCCCAATCTCGACTTTGAACCATCTTTAAATCACTTCTCGTTCATCTCGTCCAACTGGGATGTGCCCCACATTTCAGCTCTTCCACAGCCACCCACGATCTGTTTGAGGAGTGTCTCATTGTTTTTGAGATTCCTGGTTTGTGCCATCCACTCATTGTTCTGTTTTCCTTATTCACGCTCCATCTGTCAGTCCAATCATTTTCTCCCTTTCCTGATCTCTCTAATCTACATTTCAGTGTCTCTGGATGTACTTGATGCCAATATCGAACGGACAAGTGTTTGATTCATGTTCTGAAGTGGAACAAACTATCGGGGTGATACAGGGTGATTCAGAAGTTATTGCTTCCTGAGGGTCCGATCGACATCATTTTTGGAAAATGTGAAAAATGAGAGTTTCAAGAGGTGAAATTGGTATTAAATTACAATTAAACTTCAACGGAATTGCCTTCTCGTTCAAGACACTTTCTACAGCGGCTGACGACACTTCGACAAACATCTTGGATTTTCTCTTGTGAGAGAGACGCCACAGCCTCTCGAATCATCTGTTCTAGTTCTTGAAGTGTTCTGGGATCTTGGATGTAAACTTGTTCTGATATCTCGTTCCATAGCCAGAAGTCACAGGGTGTCAAGTCTGGACTTCTGGCTGGCCAAGGGTTTGCTCCGTTTTTTCCAATCCATCGTCCAGGCAGCTTTTGATTCAGAAACTCGACTGTTTCGTTGGCGGTATGTGCTGGGGCACCGTCCTGCATCAGCCAGGAGGTGCCTTCTGGGTCGAGTTCTCTGCGGACAGGAAAGAATTCACGCTGCAACATTTGCCGGTATTTATCCTGGGTCATTGTGCCGTCGTAAATAATAGGTCCAACCAAGCCAAGACTTGAGATCGCGCACCAGATGTTTAAACCACGTCGAGAGTTTGGTATCTCGACGTGGTAGTGGGGATTGGTTCTAGAATAGTAATAGCGGTTGTGTCGGTTTACTGTCTGATCGAGGGTAAACCTCGATTCGTCGGAGTACCATACTTGATCGACGAAGAGCGGATCGTTTTCATTCTTGGTAAGAAACCATTGGCAGAACTGTCTCCGTTGACCATAATCTTGGTCGAATAAAAAATGGGATGATTGGAGCCGATAAGGAGTAAAGCCAAGTGACTGTATGATTCGTTGCGTCGATCCGTACGACATGCGAAGATTTGGCATTCTTTGCCTTATTGACTGGGTTGGACTGGTTTGGACGTCACGCTCAACACGCTCACGAATCGCTGGAGTATTTACTGTCCTTGGTCGACCCGATCTTGCGCGGTCGGCTGTCCCTCCTGTGTCTTGGAATCGTCGGACAAGCGCACGGATCGTCCGACGATCTGGACGATGAGGGAGCTCCCATTTCTGTAGAACTAACGTCACATCGTGGTGACGATACCACAAATCGATTGCATGTACCCGTTCGTCTTTAGACAGACGTCGGGGCATGCGAACGATCGTGTGTCGTTCGCAGACTGTACAGTGTCTGAGGGGAAAGAAAACATTTACAAAGATGGTGGAGAAACCGTTGGGTGATGATGATTCACGGTTGTTGTTGCTTGATGGATTGACGGAGAAAAAATACAATTGTGGGGAGACAATTAATTCTGAATCACCCTGTACTAAAAACTTGCTCTCCACCTATAGCCGTATAGAAAGGAGAACGGCGGAATATGAGTCAAGTTGCATTATGTACATATGAAGGACCAGGGATAGCAGTCTAAGGATTGTTAATAGATGCACAATTCATGCTGATCTCTCCGCCCGGGAAAAGTCAGTGCACTTCCTGAACTTCACTCAGATTTTACTCATCCATCTCACATTTTTTCGTATTTTACTCACTTTTTTGGACCGTCTGAGATTATCTTTGAGAACATTCAAGTCCGTGGCGACTCATTTGCGAAGTGTGAAGTTCACGAACATTTTGAAGAAAAGGAAAGAACAATACATCAATATAAGATGCACCAATGACAAGAAAACAAAACTAACATATTCTGAAGAGGATCGGAGTCATTTCCAGCGCAGGTATCGAGAGAGGAGTGGTGTGATCTCAGTTCTGCCTCTTCTCCACATCACCGCTGGTTTGTTGTCATCAAATGAGAACGAGCAGCTTCAAAAAAACCCGAGTATGGTCAGAATGGATAAATAAAGAGTATCTCAGTCACAAGCGGCGAAGCGTTGTTGGGGATCAGAATCCACAGTTATCATCACAATTTCGTTGAATGAGATGGACTGTCTGGAGTGTGGATGGCTGGAAAGCAGTTCTTCGTGATTTGGCAGTTTTTCTCTTTGTTTCATCTGTGTGTATCAATTTTCCCAAAATCAGTCTTGGTGGAGACTGAGGATAGGGAAAGATCCAATTAGTCATCTTTTGAATCTTGCTCCTCCAACTCTTCTTCGTTTTCGTCTTTCTGTTCAGTTTCGGAGACAGTGACATGTGTTTCGCCGTTTGCAAGTTGTGAGGATCTGCAACGACTACGCACTTTCACAAATCATCTCCAAAATTGTCTCATCACTCAATGATGATGAGAAGATCAATAATCATTTGTTTGTTTTTCCATTTCATTCCTCCTTGTTGGCAATTGTCTCGCCCATTTTAGAAAATGATCTTGCCCGAGTCCTCTTTTGAGAATGAGTACACGATATCTAGCCACAAGTCCACTTCAGGTATTCCAAATACGTCACCTCTCTTTCACAATGTTTCAAAAATCTGCCTTTCTCATTCCATTAAGCAACGGAAAAAGTTGATGTCCTGAATCTGTCCTGATATCCAACATTTGAAGTAGTGTTCCTACGATTCACCATACTATCAGGTTTCTTGTTTTCTTTCATACTTTCTATGACGAAATTTATTCCTCAAAACAGTCCATTCAAAAGCTTGAAGTTTCATCATTCCAATCCATTTGATGAACATGTATATTCCTATCATGACATAATTTTCATTCATTCATATAAATTAGATCCTTGAAGAAGGGCTTCAGAGTCTATCGGAAGAGAAACACCCTCTTGTCAACAGTTCATGTCGATCTCCAGCAAAGCGACATCCACTGAATCTGCACATCTTAATTGTGAACCTTCCTATGTATACATCCTTTCCAGTCACGACAGTCCTCTCTCATCTTTCTATCACACTGTGGTCACAATCGGAGCGCTGAAGGTCACATCAGAGATCTTTCGACACAAATCAGGTATCGTGCGTGCAAGCAGTAGAAGTACATTCGATAAAGATGATTGACGGTGGCGTGCAGTGCAGAACGACTTGTATTTCTGTGACAATTGGATCAAGTCAGATGTCTCGATCCTTCAATCTGATCAGTTATCCGAGCTGCAAGGTCAACAAATCTACTTTTTTATGAGATTTGACAATCAGGTATCGCTCTTATTTTCATTCTCAAAGATGAACCTTCAACTCAAAGAAAAAAGCAGCTTTCTTACGCCCTTGGACTCTAAAAATGACAAAACAAGATGTGATTATTGATCCCACAGACACATTAGTTTCTTTCTCGAATTTTTATCATGAAATTCGAAAGTGCGTATTCGTTGCGGATCCGCACAGTTGACAGAGAAAAGTGGACGTCGAAACTGACGTGAAAGAAGGTGAAAACGTGTTTGTTGGATTTGGGAGTGGCATTTGGTTGGTAAGAATGGGAGGAGCTGGTGGGCAAGAGAGTGATGGAGAGATTTTGGACATCAGATGGGTGATTCTAAATGAAATGTTACTTGTCACTATGGTGCGTCTCAAAAAATCAAAAATTGCACAATTTGCATTCAGCTGCTTTCAGGACTGAAAAGTGCTAAATTTAGTAGATTTTGCTTTGATCGCGTTCGATTGAGCTCTTTTTTGATCAGGACATTTTTTCACATTTATTTCTTCGTAACGTTTCAGAAATCAAAGAGGTGGTGGTAAACGACATAAAAAATCGGATTTGTGAGAGAAATGCGAATTGAAAACATCTATCATCAAAAAAGCCTTGAAAAGCCTCTCTTGTCCATCTCGCTTCAAACATTGAGAATCTCTATGCAATTTCTTGTGTGTGTCGGAATGGCGTATTTGTGACATGGATGTGAAGGAACGACACGTTTAATGGTTTGCTACAGAGGAGGGAGGCAGATCAGAAAAAGCGAGTTCACTGTGAGAAGAGAAGAACGGGATCACCAGATCTGAATGAGACACCTGTTGGAAAAGAGTTGAAAAAACTCGAAATCACACTAAAACATTGAGATGTCAAGTGTTGTAGTTGGATCTGAGTTGTTGGAAAGAATGACCTGGAAATTAAGATGAGAATATATTTACTGTTCAAACGATGGGGGTCGGCTTCAAATGATGTGTAAGAACGAGGTACTTGTACAATTTTGGGGGAATATGCAAGTTTGAGCGAAGGAGGATAGCTGAAAGAAGAAATCAGAAGAAAAAGATGGGATGAAGACTCAGAAAAACTGAAAACACCTTAATCATGTCGAAGGAAGGAGAATATGAGCGCTCTGAAAATTACATAGAGTTTCTGCTCGTGTGGCAGAAGAAAATACGCGGGTAACAATTCATTTAGAATCACCCAGATGACTCCGCCTGAATAGGATGCTTGTCGAGGAAGGGTGTCTGACTCCTTGCTCACTGCTCTCATTGTTGTCGATTTCGTCCGTATAGATCACTTCGATGAAGGGTTTGTCCCTGATTCATGTTGTCTGTGTCGAAATTTAAGGATCATGGGGTGATCTTGCTAGAATTTTCCGATGTTGAATGAAAAATCAAAAATGGAGAAAAGTCAGTTCTTCATGTGATTGATTCATGGTTTACCTGAAACATGCTGATTCCTTCTCGTTTTCGAGGAAACCATTGGGCAAGTATTTTAGTAACACCCCGATACAATTGTTGGACAATTTTGGGAAATTGGAAAATGCCGGAAAAATGACAAACAAAATGCGAACCTTTTCTCCAGCTCCAAATCATGTCATGTCACAGTACGACCCTTCCATTCGTCGCGATGTTGAGAGTTCTCTGTGAGAACGACAGACCATCAGCTGTTGATCCCACGCCGGAATATGTGTTGGACTGTCAGACCTACCGAATTGGTCCCTCAATCAGATGTTTTTTGGATGGAGCGTGCTGATGACGAGATGGAGAAGAACGAAGTAGATGGGAGTACTCCGTTTTGGGGAAGGAAGTTGCTGTTGAAAGTGGACATCAATCGGCTTAAGAACGCGCAAGGGATCAACAAAGTTTCCCAATTATCAAAATTGTCCAACAACTGTAAACTCGAAACCTAACACACTCGAAACGCCTCTCCTCGTTCTCCAACATGGAACAACGATTCAACAGCACAATCCCCGGACGCTTCTCTTTTTCTCAAATTTGTTTGTGTCCTTCCCATCACTCTCCATCCTTCTTCTCTTCTCTCCTTCTCGTTCTCCCCATTCACTCCCAGATTCTGCTGACATCGCCTCTGAAATATCACCCAACTGACTGACCCTCGCTGTTCCCCACACCCCATCACAATCATCGGGACGAGACAGAACCATTTTTCAAACATCCAAAAAGCGAGACAGGAACTTCTTCGTTGTCAATGATGATTGATTTCATTCTTCTCTGCACGGTCATGGCGTTTTGTTGAGCAATTCGTGTTTTGTGCAATGAATCCAACTTACTGTGAGAATTGACGAACCATGGGAAGATCTTCATTCTGTTTCAATGGGAAACGATTCATCTCGTTCGCAAACGTCTTCTGATGTCGGTTTGAATGCTTTAGGGGAATCTCATTCAACTATCGACCCAGAACACGAACCATTTCTGAATTTCGATCCAAAGTCGAAATTGTCGTTCACAAAGAAATCGAAGATATATTGCTCGATTGTTGCCCTCGTGAACGCTGAATACCCTTTTGACAACGCTCTTCAAGACAGAGCCGCCCGGTTTTTAGGGAAGCTCGGATGGAATGTGGGCAATGGACAAGACTATGTGATCAAACTCGTCACTAAACTTGTTCCCTCTTCAACTGGATCTCTTTCTGGGTTTGTGGAGAGTATTGCCACTCTCCTGTCATCTCCCCACTCGACCATAGTTCAAGCAGCGATGTCATTCCTGACAGCAACAACGAGGCGTTCACCTTTGCATATTCAGCTACGTATCATGGAGTCAGATCTCATCAGCACTGTTTCTGAGGCTCTTCAAAATCACACACTTTCAATTGCAGGAAATGAAGAGATCATCAACAATCTGAAATTACACATCGACACATTCGCATGTCTCGCTAGTTCTGATTCTATCAGTATGCTTGACATCACTGATGCAGTAGACATATTCAACCATCGTGAAATGATCCTTCAGAAGGCTTTTATTCCATCGTCCCAATTTTTGGGATTTCTGATCTCAAATCGAAATCTTCTGAATAGAGACTTGTTCGACTCGTTCATGGCTCTGTTGGACGACCAACTTCGAATATGGGCAAATACAGAATATAGTGGACCCACTTTTTTCTCACGAATGAACACTTGAAATGACTCCATTAGCTTCGTTTATGTTCAAATAATCTTAAATTACTTAGAATTTTTGAGAAAAAAGTTCGGAAAGTGGTTTTACAAATTTATCTACACTTCACCCGATCCTTTTTCCAGTCACTTTTTCACAATGTCTGGTCGTCTTCACAGCCCCCCGCTCAAGAGCAGGGGGGGCTGTGAAGACTAGTAGTGAATTCTCAAAAGAAATACAGAAAAAAGGATCTTTGTGAAGTGTTGAAACAAATAATGGCCTCGATCGGACCAAAGCGGGCTCTTCTTGTCCGCCCTCAAAATCACTTATTTTTATCATAAATTAATGCTTTATCACAAAATATTATCAGTTTGACGTTTTTATGTAGGTCCACTATATTCTGTTCTTGCCCGAATATGTCCATTTCATCGTCCAACATTGGAGTTTGTTCTCGCATCTCCGATTGTGATGGCCTTCACTAGTTTTCTCACGCTCGTCGAAAAGGAGCATCGTTTCTTCTTAAAAATTGTTTATTATTACTCTATTGTTCACATTTCACAACAATATGTTTTATCAACGTGCTCACAGTCTGCCCAAAACACGTGTTTTGATTCTGAACTCTTGGCTCACGATCGTGCTGGTACTTCATCTGAATTCGCTGATGAAAATCAAAGCTGATTTTTGTGTATTTCGAAATGGGAGAAAAGAGCTCTTAGCGAACAGAGAACTCGTCTGGTTGTGTTGGAAGTGAGAGACGACGAAACATCAACATGAACGAATGTGAGGATATGTCGACAAGGCTTAATGCACGCTGTTTGCTGAGACGGGAGAAGGAGAGAAAAGGAGGATGAAGAGATGAAACAAGAAAGGAGAGATGAAAGTGGAACGATTCACAGAAAGTGTTGGTGGTACGAACACAAGAAGCACAAAAAAGAGAAGACACCTCAAACAAAGCGGAGATGGCTGTGGAATGTCGAGAGTGTGAGGCGCATCCCCAGGCTTCTGATTTGATCCCAGTGATCCCAGTCGGATCTGATCCCACTAAATACCTACAATACCATTTCGTTTCTTTCATTTCAAAAAAGTCTTCTTATATATGATATTTGAATGGAAAAAAAAGTAAAAAGGAAAATGGTCACTTCATAGATCATGAAAATGCAAACTTTGGGTGCTGCTGTTTCAGTTTGTTCTACAACAATAATTATTAAAACAAGTCGATAATGCGTTATTATGTCTTCTTTGATGGTTTTTTCTCACTGACTAAAGTCAATGAAGGGAATACATCGAAAAAAGAAGTGTTGGTGATTGTGATCGTGCGTGTTTTTGGGAAATAAGAGCTGTCTGAAATATTGAAGAGCATTATGTGAAAACAAGAAGTGAATTGAACATGATTAATGAAGTGATAATGAGAAAATCTCAAAGGAAAAGAGTTGAAATTTGATCTCAGTCCAAATTTAGGCACTGACATCAATTGATCCCAGTTTTACCTATTTTGATGGGACTACTCAGATGCCTGCGCATCCCATTTCGACGAGACAAACGAGAAGTGAGTCTGAGATGGTCCAAAAGTCGAGAATGGGAAAGAGAATCCGGTCACAATGAACTGTGCAGGAACACAAGGAATTGTTTGGAGAGAGGACGGTTGACGATGTGACAGTCAAAGACAGTCGCGTTGAGAACAACCAACCCAAAAGAGCAGACAATTTCTGGACGATTGGAGGCGATCCCTGAATCTTTTCATCTGCACCAGCAATCAGAACATTCCAAACATCCGAGGAGAGTCCGCAGAAATGAGTTGGAGTCATTCGAGAGAGGGTGTTTCGATGTGTCTTTTGAGATGCTACCATCGCGGCTTTTTCACATTCGATCCCAGCATTTGTGTGATGCAGTGGATATGTTCAACAATCCCGTAGTTACGAAAGCCGTCCAGATTCTTCCGAATCATCTGTTCGAGTGTGTCTTCGAAGCCTTTCGAAATCAGAGCTTGAATCATCCGTTTCGCAGATTGGACCACTTCTGGACCTTCTCCATTCCATTCTCTGAGCGAATAGTCGATGTGTTGGAGAGTCATCAAGAGAGCATGACCATCTTCGATGAACGAGAGACAACTTGTGAATCCCATCGCAATCGGAGATGTGAGCACAAAATCCATTGTTGGACGATGAAATGGGCCGATTCGAATGAGTGTGCTCACAAAATCCATGAAGTCGTTGAAAACGTCTCCATTGAGGTTGTATCGATTTGTGATCAGAAATGTCACAAATCGTGACGATGGAACCACGACCTTCTGAAAGATCAGTTCACGATGGTCGAATACGTCGACTGTATCAGTGATGCCGAGCAGGTTGAGATAGAATGGAGATGCGTGATCGACGAATCTGTTGATGTGTCTGAGTAGTTCGCTGAATATATCTTCATTTACTGGAATTGGCAGTGTGTGAGGTTGAACAGTCGTTAACAGTTTGGCGACGAGATCTGACTCCACAAGACGATCTTGAATTTGGGGTGACGAATACACGAATGTGTTTCGAAGGAACGACAATGTTGCTGTGACCACCGTCGAGTGGGAAGATGACAACAGAGTCAGAATACTCGAAACAAAGCTAGAAGGCGATCCAGTTGAAGAGGGAACGAGGCAAGTGACGAATTTTGATGCAAGATCTTGGTCCCACTTCGTGTTGACGTTCTTCAAGAACTGGGCAGCTCTGTCTTGAAGTGCATTGTCGAATTGGTAGTTGGTTTTCACCAGGGCAACAAGCGAACAATAAATTGCTGATTGGTCCTTGAACGACAAGTTTGACTTTGCATCGAAAGTCAGGAAAGGCTCGCTCAATGTGTCCACAGTTGAACGAGATTCCCGTGAATGATTCAAAGAGGCATCATTGGTCTTGTTCAAATGTTCTGATTCTCTTTCCATTGAAACTGGACTAGGATCATCCCCAGGCATCTGAGTAGTCCCATCAAAATAGGTAAAACTGGGATCAATTGATGTCAGTGCCTAAATTTGGACTGAGATCAAATTTCAACTCTTTTCCTTTGAGATTTTCTCATTATCACTTCATTAATCATGTTCAATTCACTTCTTGTTTTCACATAATGCTCTTCAATATTTCAGACAGCTCTTATTTCCCAAAAACACGCACGATCACAATCACCAACACTTCTTTTTTCGATGTATTCCCTTCATTGACTTTAGTCAGTGAGAAAAAACCATCAAAGAAGACATAATAACGCATTATCGACTTGGTTTTATAATTATTGTTGTAGAACAAACTGAAACAGCAGCACCCAAAGTTTGCATTTTCATGATCTATGAAGTGACCATTTTCCTTTTTACTTTTTTTTCCATTCAAATATCATATATAAGAAGACTTTTTTGAAATGAAAGAAACGAAATGGTATTGTAGGTATTTAGTGGGATCAGATCCGACTGGGATCACTGGGATCAAATCAGAAGCCTGATCATCCCATTGTTATTGATGATTCTATGAAGAAGAAACGAGTTGCACAAGACACGGATCATTCAATGAAATGCTATCAATACGAAGAGACTAAACGATCAAAAAATCAATGACAACAAATAAATGCTTGTCTGGCAAGTTGGACATTCTTCGATTGTTTCTGAGCCGACGTCCACACACCCAATTTGTTCTTCTTCAGACAGCAAACAACAAAGCAGGTGAAGCCAGATCCTTCAAAATGTGGATGAGAGATAGTTCGGAGTCTGAATGACAGAACGAGAGATGGGATGATTAACGCCCTTTTCGAAGACATCAGATCCGCATGTGTGTTCGGAAATGGCATGTTGATACAATGGGATGGGAGTTTTGATTCATTTGATGTCGATATCGTTCAGTTCAGTGGATGAGAATGCGAGATGTGAGAGGCCAGAAAACTCGTCACCAAAACAGGGAACGGGCAGAAGAAATCAATAATTGTCCACCCCACGAAGGCTAAGCATCAATAAATGATGAACTTTGAATGACAAACTCGTGGTTTCGTCAGGATGAATGAACAACGATCCTTCATCACGAATGAACCAGTTCGCTGAACAAGGACTCAAATCCAGTTCGTTAGCTGTTGGGAAGAGAATGAGAGACAATGATGACGAAGGAAAGACACAAATGGAGAGGAAGACAGAGAGAGCCCAAAACACTGAAAATGTCGATTGAAAGAAAAGAAAATGACAATATAGCAGAAAACACCTCAAACACATTGCGGGTGGCAGTGGAATGGTTGGTCTGTGGGGCCCATCTCATTTCGACGAGACAAACGAGATATGTTTCTGAGATGGTTCGAAAGTCGAGATTGGGAAAGATAATCTGGTCACAATGCATCGTTCAAGGACGCAAGGAATTGTTTGGAGAGAGGACGGTTGACGATATGACAGTCAAAGACAGTCGCGTTGAGAACGACGAACCCAAAAGAGCAAACCTATTCTGGACGATTGGAGGCGATCCCAGAATCTGATCATCTGCACCAGCAGTCACAACATTCCCAACATCCGAGTAGAGTCCACAGAAATGAGTTGGAGTCATTCGAGAGAGACAGTTTCGATGTGTGAATTGTGATGCAACCAGTCACGGCTTCTTCACATTCGATCCCAGTTTCTGTGAGAGGACGTGACACTCTTCAACAATTTTGAATCCATAAGAACCGCTCTTATTGTTTTTCGAAATCTGTTCGAGTGTGTCTTCGAAGCCTTCCGAAAACAGAGCTTGCATCATCCGTTGTCCAGATTGGGCCACTTCTGGGCCTTCATTCTTCCATTCACAGAGTGAATGGTTGATGGTTTCGAGAGGAATCTTTGTATCACCATCATTTTCGATGAACGAGAGATTTCTTGGTATGCTCATCACAATCGGAGATGCGAGAACAAAATCCAATGTCGGACGATGGAATGGGCCTATTTGAAGGAGTGTGCCCAAAAGATAGACGAATGAGTTCAACAAGCGTTTATTGATGATGTTTCGATTTGTGATCAGAAATGTCACAAATTGAGACGACGGGATCACGACTTTTTGAAATATCATTTCACGACGGTTGAATGCATCGACTGCAGTTGTGATGCGTTGGGTCATGAGAGACCAGAAACTTGCCAGGCTGATGAATCTATCGTGGATTTTGATCATACTTTTGATTGGGTAAGTATAGAGACAGATCTGATTTTGTATACACACAGATCTGTCCGTCGGTATAGGCACAGATCTGAAGGATACACACAGATCTGTCTATATGTTCATAATTTTCGACTATATCACACATTTTTTATCTTATCTAGCTTCAAAACAAATTGTATGTCCCTCTACCCCCTGTAAACCAAAAGTCTGTCATTGTGTGAACGATGGAAGTGATCAAGCCAGACTAAGTTCAAAACGTATCACAGGTGTGACATGGTGAGGTGAGGGATGACAGCGATCGGATATGAGGGAGGAGTGATGTCATGGCTTTGTTGATGACGCGGTTCTGTGCAGGAAGCTGGCAGAGGGAAAGATTCAGGGAAAAAGTGAAATGAAGAGGAGAACGGGATACTGGTGCGAGATTCGGGTCGTATCGCATCCAGAAGAGCATCATTCAGGTACGGTGGAACAGGAGGTGCTATTGGTGGTGAAACAGTGAGGAGCACAGGATCCTCATTTCTGTCGTGTTGGGGCGACCAAGGAGAGATCTGAAAAGGCACTGTCTGTGCGGGGAAGGTAAGATATCACAGCAGGAGCGCGAGATGGAGTGGTGGCGAAGGCGGGGATTGGAGAAGGGGCGACAGGGGTTGAGAGGGGAGAAAGAGGGAGTTGCGGGGGTGTCTGAGGTTGTGGAGGGTGTTGGGTGGGGCTGGATGTGTTTCGGCGAGATGCGAGTGCTCTGTGGATGGTCGGAACAGGCGATGGTTCTTCCTCAGACTGCTCGCCTTCAAAGTCGTCTTCTGCAAGGATTTCAGTTTGTTCTTCTTCTTTGTCCTCCTCATTATCCATCGCTGCTGCTTTTTGATGTGTGATTCGCTTGATTTCTGCTGTTTCCCACTCTGACCATTCCCCAGCTTGAGTCCTTCGCTCGTTCTCAGCTATGATCGGTAGTAATTCAGCTATAGGACACAAAACCCGCTAATCGACCAAATCATACCTCTTCACCTGCTGTAGCACCCCAAACAAGACACGGAGAGTGGAGTGATGTCTGAACCGCTCTCGAACTCCACAATAAGTCCGCTGATGCTCTTCGCAGGTTAATACAAAGTAGAGATATAGGGTGGTGGTTGAGTAGTTGATAAGGATAAGTGTAGGGAAATAGGTGGCATAGACAAGGGTGATTAGGCATAGGTGAAAAGATAGGTGAGGGGTGAAGGAGGCATTGATGAGTGGGGTATTGATGTGTGATATTGATGAGTGGCATGGTTGAGGAGACATGATTGTGTGGACATGGTTGAAGAGGCATTGATGTTGAAATACGTGTCATGAGTGAATGTGGGTTGGTGAAGAGACATAATTGAGGGGGGGGCATTGTTGAGTGGCATTGTTGAGTGGCATTGTTGTGTGGACATTGTTGAGGTGGCATTGTTGAGGTGGCATTGTTGTTGAGATACGTGAAATAAGTGTTTATGAGTTGGTGAAGGATATTGTTGTGTGGACATTGATTTATAGGCATTGATTGGTGGACATTGATGGGAGATGCATTGGTGCTGGGAATTGATGGATGAACACAATGGCGATTGACTGGCCTAGGTGGCCTAGGTGGATCGCGAAATTAAATTGGTTTTTATTTTTGGAGGTCCACGGGTCCACAAGTCCACATGTGCAGAGGCACGGTTCGGATGAATATAAATGATAGGGACATTGATGATGGTGGATTTGGTGGAATTTTCATTGGTGTTGAAATTCATGGGTGTTTTCCAATGGCGATTGACTGGCCTAGGTGGCCTAGGTGGATCGCGAAATCAAATTGGTTTTTATTTTTGGGAGGTCCACAGGTCCACAGGTCCACGGGTCCACAGGTCCACATCGTGTAAAAAATAATGGAAATATCAGTTGTTCTAGCTCATTGCTGTTATATTACATGAATCATGTTTGGTGGACTTTTTATTTTGATGCAACAATTATCTCTATTTGACCTAGGTCGTTGATAAATGAAAGGAGCATTATTGAAAAAGTCATCTGTGGTTTGTTCTTTTTTGTTCATTGCTGTCATCTTACATAAATTATATGTATTTCGGAGTTTTCATTGGTGTTGGAATTCATGAGTGTTTTCCAATGACGATTGACTGGACCAGGTGGCCTAGGTGGATCGCGAAATCAAATTGGTTTTTATTTTTGGAGGTCCACAGGTCCACAAGTCCACATGTCCACATCGAGTAAAAAAATAATGGAAATATCAATTGTTCTAGCTCATTGATGCTTTATTACATAGTTTTTATATCAAGCGACTTTTTCATTGGTGTTGGATTTCATGAGTGTATTCCAATGGCGATTGACTGGCCTAGGTGGCCTAGGTGGATCGCGAAATCAAATTGGTTTTTATTTTTGGAGGTCCACAGGTCCACAAGTCCACATGTCCACGATCTAGTTAGAAATTATGGAACTATCCTGTATGGGTTTTCTTTTTTTGCTCATTGCCGTCATATTACATAAATTATATGTATTGTGGACTTTTATATTTTGATGCTACAATTTTCTCCATTTGACTTAGGTCATTGATAAAAGAGAATAGCACAATTGCAAAGATCGTCTGTTCTTTGCTCAAAGCAGTCATATTACATTGATATTTATATGTGGACTTTTATATTTTGATGCTACAATTTTCTCCATTTGACTTAGGTCATTGATAAAAGAGAATAGCACAATTGCAAAGATCGTCTGTTCTTTGCTCAAAGCAGTCATATTACATTGATATTTATATGTGGACTTTTATATTTTGATGCTACAATTATCTCTATATGTCTTAGGTCAGTATATAAAAGAAAATGTAAAGACTGTAGATAAACATCAGTATAAGGCCATTTCTGAGCTCCTGTGGACTTGTGGACTTGTGGACCTGTGGACCTGCCAAAATAAAAACCAATTTAATTTCGCGATCCACCTAGGCCACCTGGGCCACTTTTGGACAATCAATAGTTCTTCAAAAATATATCTACATTGTTGTGCTTATTCTAGACTGTCTTCTTCATCGATTTCTGACTCAAGAGCAGACCTTCTAAGCAGTTCTGCATACTTTGGATCGATCACGTAGCACCATACTCTTGTTTTATTCACTGTGACTCTCTTTCTGATGCAATGCTCATTTAAATCCATCTGGAACGTCTTGAGTTTTTTGTAATATTCAGGCATGAGTTCAGCTGCATATGAGCATGGCATTCCTTTCTCCAATTCGTCAATGTGTTCCAGACAAAAGTCTCCTATTGTTGATCTAGATACTTCTTGGAGTAGACATCTTGCATCAGTGTTTGGCAATTGTCTTGGATTGAATTTAGAAATGTCCCTTTGTCTGAAGTAGGTCAACAAATGTGAGTAGAATTCAGGAGAGAATGAGCGAATGAGGTTTAGGAAATAGTTGGCATCATCCTTACGTTTATTGGACACTTTGCACACACAGTAACGTCTATCGTCGACTTCAATCTTCACTGGATATGCGTTGTTTGTACAGAAGATTAGATTGGCTACATTCTCGGCATCACGACGGGCGATTCCTTTCTCGTTTGCTCTGAAACTTGTATCTGATATTATGGATTTGAGAGCATCAAAATTGGACATTCTTTCCTCACCAGCATTCTTCAGTTCA
Organism: Blattamonas nauphoetae; assembly: GCA_033064195.1. Taxonomy (NCBI): domain Eukaryota; phylum Preaxostyla; order Oxymonadida; genus Blattamonas; species Blattamonas nauphoetae. The sequence goes on from JARBJD010000309.1 coordinate 77,363, forward strand.
TTGCAGACAATCAGCATCTTTCCTTCAATCACTGTATTGAATGTACCACATAGTTCCTGAATATCTGTGACGTTTGGAGCAGAGTATCCACGCATTAGTTCACAGAGCACATTGGTCCACACATTCTTGCCAATTCCTTGCATTCCCTTCAAGATTATGACAGATGCTGTCTTCTGACCTGGATTCTGAATGACAAAAGAAATCCAATTCAAGATGAAGTTGTACAATTCGTCACTGTTGTCGGAAATGATCTCTTTGGTGAAATCTAAGAATGGTTGAACAAGCTCATTGTTTACTGCGTCCACAAATGGGTATTTGTATCCTTGAAATAGTGAGAACATTTCTGGATTGTCACTGATGAATCGAATGCCATTGACCATGAAACGATTACGATTGTCCTCGAATAGGCTTTGGCAATTGAATACTTTCACTTTCTTTGGATCCTCGTTTGGTATGGTCACTTTAATTGATTTCAACAATCTTAGGACATTGCTTTCTTTCTGAACATTGACGCAATAGCAGAGATCAAGGGAACTGTATTCTTTCACAATGCAAAGCAACGATACTTCAATACAGCGAAGAACTTTCAGCAGATCTCTCAGAACTTCCTTTTCTGATTTGTATTCTTTATTCGTGGCCTTTTTTCTGATCGTAGAGAAGTCAAATGGAGACAGAAGATTAATTTTTTCTTTGTATGGCTCATCATTGCTTTGCTCAAGGCATTGGTCCTCCTCGGATTCATCAATGCTGTCAAATACATCTGAGACATCGTAGTCTGTGAGAGGAATAACGAGTTCATTATTGTAGTATTTCTCGTTGTGGATTCGAATGATTTTGACGAGTACTCCTGGATGCGAAATATTTGATGCGTATCTGATTCTTTGAGCATCCCAATTCATTTTTGTATTCTCTGTTAATGTATTGTGAGCATAGACGTCTTGGTACGTTTGGTCCAGCATCTCGTCAGTGAATCCATCAATTTGTCGCAATGAATTGAGTCCAGCAAACAATGGCAACAGGGAAACTTCATCCTCGAGTGAACGAGAGCCAGAATCATTGTGGATTGTCAGTCCTGTCAATCCTTTTCTGATTACCTCTGCTTGCTTCAAGGAATACTGTTGAATTGAATCACTATCGAATGTAGGAACTTTTGGACTCTCTGTCTTTGGAGGCTTGACTGCTGGCTTCTTCTCTGATGGAATTGGCTTCAATGCAATACACAGATTGGACAATACATCCGACAATGATGCCAGTTTAAAGAGCTGATTAAAATCATTCAATGTTGAATATGTATGGATTTTATTCTTGCCTTCGACCTTCCTTTGCACTCTTGATTTTGGTTGCACAATCCAGCGCAGATTGGAGTCTACACAAGCGAACAAATCCACATCGTATTGCTCAGTTTTCTTTACCTTCACCATTGAATTCTTTTCCAGTTTGTATCCGTCAATATCGCAGTAGATGTGAAGGCCACCAGAACCAGTGACGACTAATCCGACATTTTTAGGTAGTACATCAATCACTGATTGTCTGATTTTGGTTTTGGTTTGTTCATTAGCATCCTTATTCAAGATGTCAATGTCCACGACTGCTAGATTGGCCACATGTGCAATATTTATCGCTGTTCCAGTCTTTCTGTTTCCAGCAGTATCGATTGAAGCACCTTCGCTATATTTCTTGTAGTCATATATTGGGACTTCATGAGCTCTCAAACGATCATTCAAAGATTGTATTTCGACTGGAGTGCCGTTGAACAATGCTTCGAAATGATCGTCGATCAATCCAGGATTAATGGCACAAATGTCATTGACTTTTTTGTCTTCAACTTTTGTGTTCATTCTTTCTAAGGAGATAAAATATTAGATTTTAAAAAAAGTTAAGCGTTTGTTTTTTCTGACACGCACAATTCACTGATATTTCGATCAGAACGCACCAGAATGACGTGCACACTCTCCCCATGCATCTGTGGCATCGGTGGATTGTTTTGGTCATTTTTGATTTTTTCACTTTTTTTCACCACCATATGTGAAAATACAGAAATTTATTTTTACAAATTAACCTTATTTTTTGAGACCATCCAAAACTGTTCCAACAAGGTCAATATCGGCCTGGTGAGCTTATTTATGATGTGTTTCGTGTGATCTGAGAAGTATTTCGGGGGTTATGGGTGATCTCAAAATTAACGCTGATTTATTTTTTATCGATTTTTTTAATATGTATATGAAGAGGAGATCCAGACAAAGTTTGAAAAATACAATTTTGAGCTTCGACCATACAAACCTCTTCCAAGGTCAATCCCGATCTGCTGAGTTCATTTCTGATGTTTTCAGAGTGATCTGAGCATTAGTTCGGGAGTTATGGGTGATCCAAAAAACAAACGTTTAACTTTTTTCAATTTCTAATTTTTTAATTTGGATATGAAGAGGAGTTCCAGAACAAGTTCAAGTATTGAGCCCTCGACGTAATGTTCCAAGATACTCAGGCAAAATGGTGCCCTGGTGACTGATGCGCAGATCGAATTGGAGGTTGGATTGGAGACGGATGATCGAAAGATTGTCCCCGGGGTTCATGTTGGCCTCACTTAGATGTGACCGTAAATCATGCCCACCCAAGACTTAACCCTTCAAGGACTTCGCCAGCAGCAGTCATTTAGAAGGATCGCGATAGAACGATCCCCAAAGGAGTATCGGGGTGTCTATAGGAAGCTCGTACGAACGTGGGAAGGCTCTTCTCGACGGTTATTTTTGCCATCTTCAATGAACAAAAACAAAAATATGCTAACACCATTCAATATTCCAACATCAGATCAACCAGAAATTCATAATACTCTTTGATTATTTTTCCATTGATTGTCTCTGATGTTTCCATCTCGATTGATTCACCAGAACTGTCTTTGAACCAGATCTTCACAATTGATTGTCGAGTACTCAGTTCCCACTTCTTTCGCTTCGCAATCTGTTCGTTACAGAAAGCAACATATGAATCATTGTGAGCATCTGTCTGGATCCAATCAGCGTGAATGGTGTAATTCTGAGGAATATCTTTTGAAATAACCGTAGAAGTCTCACCAATCTCTTCCTTCACATGGATGAGTTTGCAGTCAAGAAAGTGAACGTATTTTTGTTTTCTAGAATTGGTAAAATCATGAGGGAATTGAGCAGTGTGAGAATTCTGAATTGAGAAATAGCGTTTGACCATTGCTGTTTTTAGCAAAAATAAAAAATTAAAACTGTTTAATCATTAATATCCTCTCTTCACTTCTTCGAATGCTTCTTGGAGTCGACGATCAATGACATATCGCACTCGTGGTTGTCCATTCTCGATCCAGAATAGCCAGTATGTTGCTTGATGTAATGCCAAAATCGGTGGAGGCGGACCTTCAGGAGTTGATGTGAAATATGGATCTTGTTCACCTTGTTTAATTGGTGTTCCTCGGTAGACAATGTTGACAGACTCTGATGTTGAGATTCCTTCTTCTCCACCTGCAATTTCACTTCGATCTGTTGGAACCATGAATGTGAAAGAAGTCGCATCTGTGACAGCTCTATTCCTCTTGTATTCGATTCCTTTGAAGTCAAACGTACGTGGCATACAAATGGAATTTTCAAATTCTTCTGTTGCTGAACAACCTATGAAATCACCATTCACCATCATCATTTGATAGAACTCTGGTGAGATTGTTGACATTGGGAAATTGGGAAAGTTGGATCCAAGCATTTCGAATTGACCAACATAATGAGGATTTCTGAAGACTGTACATTCGTTTGGTCTTTCAGGGAACAAGCACATAAGATTCATGAGATTGTTGAGTTTGATACTGATGTTTGACCTCACTCCCATGGCATTTGCTTTTGATTGGAATGATTGTGTGTCAATTCTTTCTGCTTTCAGGACATACAATGTCTTTGAATACGTGTTGATGAGAGCTTGTTTTGTTGCATCAGTGATTTGATATCCATAGCAAATTGATGTTACTTTGTCCACTGATGAATTCAGAACAGATGAAACGACTGATTCGGTACGATACTCGGCAATTGGAGCATCCTCATAAACATCAAATTGTAATATCGGATTTCCCAATTGTGTGAATTCCTGTGTCACATTGGTGTATTCTCCTTCACGCATAAAATCCATCTGAGGACGATTTGTCATTTCACCCAATAACCTATCTGGCTTTCGATCGCGAGCATTCTCAAGATTTTTTCTAATGACTGTTGATAATCGAATCGGACAATACACGAGTGAATCAGTAGTCAAATGAAATCTCAAACGCAGATTACCAAAGATGGAATTTGGATACTGATCAAAGGTACTCAGTGGAAGGAGATTCACAAATGGAATCACCAACGGAATAGTAAATGTGATCGTTGGAGTCTCTGGATCCTCGATTGGAGAGTGATAGTATCCACAGACACTCGGATCCATCCTCTGTACATTTTCCCAAAGACTGTAGCAATGCTTCATATTGTTTTTCTCTTCATACGACTTGAAAGTGTGATACAGAAATGATTCGTGAACATGATTGTTCTGAAGTGAATTGTCAATGATGTTCCCTTGACTGTCGACGAGTCTCATGTCTCGAATGGCATCTGATGATGATTTGTATCCGTAGAACATTCCGTAGACTTCAGCTCCTCCTTGAAAATGCATTGTTGGTTGATGAAACGGAACAGTAACGGTGAGATCAATTCGTAAATGACTCTTCGCAAACTCAGTCACATCATGTCCGTCATAGCACAATGGAACTTCAATCTCGTCTCCAATTCTACATGGCATGGGAGGATTTGTTGGATGCACTTCTTGGATGGAGTAGATGTGAGGTTCTGAATCCCACTGTTTTGGCATATATGATTGCACTTCAATTTGTTCAATTAATGTCGATGTTGGTTTGGATTGATTAGATCTGAAACTTCTCATTTATAGAAAAATAAAAAATACAATATCATTATTTTCTTTCGCTCATTTATGATTTCTGTATTCCGAGTTCATTGTGCAATGCTTTCAATGTATGATTTGGATAATATTCAACTTTCGGTTCGCCATTGCTGAATCGTAATACCCACCACGTTGTTGCAGTTGTTGCGAGAATCGGTGCTGGTGGATGCGTAAATGTTGTCATATTACCACCACTTTCACTTGGGTTGTAAACATTATAGTATGTGTCAATATTACCTTGATAGATCGGTTGAGATCTCAAAGTGACTGGAACATTCTGACCTCTGGAACTGATTGAATCATTACAGTTTGTTGGACATCCACTTCTCTGAGTCGGAAAGCACAAAAGGAAGTCAGTATTGTCATGAATTGGTCGTACTCTTGTCATTGTTTCATTTGGATATGTTCCGTCACCAGTGAGTTTTTCTTCAACGAGAGAATCCGTGAGTGATCGCTCCAAATCATCTGGAACAGTGAGGTATGAATCAAGGTTGAGAGTTGACAATGCAAACTGGTAGAAACGAGCTCCAATAGTTGTAGTCGGTTGTTCAGGATAGTATTTGTTGAGTAGATTCACCTGGATATTCTTCTGCATTGGATTGTGAAAACAAGTGACTTCATTATCGTATTGACGAAAGAGAAGCATGATATCCTTGGCATTCACGAGAACCATTTGCTGAGTGCAATCAATACCTGATGGAGTCGGTGTCTTCTGAAATGGATAGAATGAGATCTTTTCTGCTGGAATTGTTCCTGGACGATCCTGATACATCTGCTTCAGATTCTCTTTCGCAATTTCTTTCATTTTGTATCCAGAACTCATGCAATACACATCATCAATTTGATACTCGGTGATGTTTAGTGAGATGTACTGATCCACGTATTCTGGTTCTTTTGTGACAGTTCCAGCTGAATTATACACAATATCTTGAGTTACTGTTGGTTGCAGCAATGATTGGCCAATCTGAACGAAATTCTTAGTGCATGAGGTAACGAGATTGTTTAAGAAATATTGACGATGCTGAATACAATCCGCAATTGATGCTTTTATCTTAGGCGCTGCAGCGGTCCCAGTAACGATTAATGAAAGTGTGTTCTTCAGAGTGAGTTCAGGATTAACAGGACAACAAACGAATGCATCTTCATTGATGTGCACACTCAATTTCAGATCTCCGAAGAGACACCGAGGATAGTCAGTCATCCCTGAGAATATCAGAAGATCTTCAAGATTGATTGACACACGAATTGGTACATCGATTGTGTCTTGAAACACTCCTGTTCCAGACGTCGTTGTGAAGTCTGATAAAGGAATGTAGACACCAGCAACAGATTCGTCATGATTCCATGCATTCTGCCAAGGTGTGTGACAATGTTTTCGATTCTCCAATTGACTCTTCGGTTTGATCATATTGTAGATGTGCGATTCCATTGATACGTCATTGGTTGTTGTGCTGATGATTCTCTGATTGTTGTGAAGAACAGTAAGGTCACGAAAGATTGATGCCGAATGCTTGAGTCCAACAAAGATGAATATCCTTTCATTCATGTACGAGCCAATTTTACCTGCAGTTTGTTTCCAGTTGTTGACTTTCAATGTAGCTGTCATCGTGAACGTAATGAATGAATCATCAATTTGACAGATGTCCTGATTACCAGTGAGTGGAATGATTATTTCCTGTCCTTTGTAGAATCTTGAATTCTCAGATGGTTTCAATTCCTGAATAGAAGTACTGTGTGCTCCATCATTCAGAAGGTAATTGATGTGATGCTCAGACATGAGTTGCTGTTGTATTTGACCAATGTCATCTCGGGTGTATTTGATTGATCCCGTGCTGTTTCCAGTCAAAGATGTCGCTCCAGTTCTTTTGTTTGTCAGATGTGTAATATGCGAGTTCATTTTATCAAAAATAAAAAATCAAATTAATGTTTTCTGTACAGTTACTTTTTCTTTTTTGGTTTCTTCGCTTTTGGTTTCAGCTTTTCTTCCAGTTTCACAATTTCTCCTCTGAGCTTGTTCGCAACTGCTGTATTTCCTTCATTGATTGCTTGTTCGTATTGTGCCATCTTTTCTGCATGGATTTGCTTGTCCGATTTCACGTCTGGAATCATCTCAACACCTGTCTGTGCTACCTTCGAAATCAGTGGTCCAACGAAGGGAATGAGATTCAGAAATGGAGCTCCAACTCTGAGTATGTTTTTACCGACTGCTGCTAATTTTGATATCCAACCTGGTGCCATTTATGAAGAATTAAAATATTTGATTACAACATTTTTTATTGTCTGAATTGTATCATTGGATTTTGTGACATGTTTCCACCACCTCCAAGATATTGATTTACTGCTTGGTTTTCTCCATTCGATCTTCGAGATTGTTGGTATTCCCCCATCATTCCGCCTAAGCCACTAAGTATTCCTCCTGCTGTTTGTCCAAATTTGTTGTTTGTCTGTGAAAGTAATCCACCACCGACTTGAAGCAGTGTTGGAGCAAGAGGTTTGATGAATTGAAAGAATTGCTTGCCGATATTTTTGAGTTTGTTGAAACTTCCTGGTGCCATTTATGTAAAAATAAAAAATACAATTCATTATTATTTTTATCTCGGAATTGCTTTCGTCAATGAAATTCCATAATTGAGGATTGTGTTGTAAGCTTCATTGAAGGCAATGCTCATATCTTTTCCACCAACAAGGATCTTGAAAATTGTTCGAAAGATTGGTAGTTTATTAAGACATAGGCACTTGTCAGACAAATCATCCAATTCAATCACTACATCGTTGATTCCAGTGAGTGTAGCGATGAGAGCACATAAATCACTTTGGTTTGTGATCAGTCTCTTCGATGGTTCAATGAGATTATTCAGAAGTTTCTTTTCACAAGCAAAAGCGTTCTTGTACACTAACAATAGTTGGTCTTTGAATGCTGCAATATTCGAAGTGTATTCTCGAAGTGGTATTGAACGTGTTTGAATTGGTGCTGATGGATAGATCTCTAGTGGTGGTGGATCATAAAGACCTGGTTCATTGTTCATTTCAACATTCGCGCTTTGTTCAGTACGATCTTCGAGTTTTGATCTTCCCGAAGTTGATCCTTTATTGTCGATGATGACATTGTTGGTGATTGATGTTGGAACTGATGAAGAACTTGTGTGTTTTGTAAATTGACAACTGAGAATTGGCTGCATTTTAGTAAAAATAAAAAAGTCATATATTCATTTTTGTTTTGATCAACTACTGAGATACATGACGTCAGTTTGACCTAGTGTTGCGTTTAAATTCTGTTCATTCGGAAGTGTGTCCAACACTCGAGGTCCTTTATAGTCAACTGGAGCAATGAGGTCTTCTGGAGTGATATTATTGAGTTTAAGTAAATCAACACCAGCAGCTTTTGGAAATGGATAGGAATTCAAGCGTTTTGTTACAATCTTCATGAATGATTTCTTTTTCAGTAAACCATTTGGATCAGCATAGAAATTATAATCCCAAATGTCACTTAGAAATGGAATTAATACTCCTCGATTCATATGAGTTGTTAATCCTGAACGAATTTTTGCGAAATCACCAAGAGAATACACGTTCATTGCTTGGTTTGGTTGACCAGCTGTTTGACTTGAACAACGAATATTAAGGTGTTTCATAGCTTCATTCGCAATCAATGATGATACTTGAAAAGTGCTCATTTGCTCAGGTGGCATATCCGGATTGTCATTCCATATTTGAGTTTTCTTGTACTCTTTCCACTGTGCATCAATTCTTGGACGTTGATTCGGTTTAAATGAAGCATATTTTGTTTGTTTTCGTCCTTGTTTTGTTGGATTTGCAGCTGTCCAAGCGTTTCGATATAGTAGTAAAATAACCCGGCGAGGGTAAAATAACCCGGGGTGAAAACCCCCTTTTTTGGATCCCTCTTTCCGTCCATCCCATATTTCTCGGAACCAAAATTTTTTTGGGTCCCACTTTTTTTTCCATAATGTTTGTCTCAACTCCGAGTATCCATCGAGGTAGAAATCGAACCTCCAAAATAGGATTCTGGGCCGGGGGTGCCTATTTCGGAACCATATTTTGGCCTATTTTTGACCCATTTTTGGCTCCTAAATAGGAGGTCCTTAACATTTAAGCTAAGAGGATCCGAACTTCACGACCACTTTTCTCCACGCTTGTTCAAAATTTTTCTTTCTCGTTTCATTTCTGGTTGTTTGGGATGTTTTCTCTCGAAATCACAATTTTTTGAAAATGAAAAATCCTGGGGGACCTGGGTGGAATTCAGGGTCAAAACTGATTTCCC